>JAQIXT010000282.1:0-45870 GCA_034700445.1 Stenotaenia linearis
CCTTATGGTTTGCAAAGCGTCTTCCGCATTCCTTTGGATAATTTCGGTCTTCGATCCAAATTCCGTTTTGATTTGATCCCATAAGTCGTATGCATTAATTACACTGTTTTTTCAAGGTCAAATTGGAGGCCACAATTAACTTCGTATACACTTATCTTATGTCATCTATCAATCACCATTTGGCAGATATAGTGTGGAAAAGGTGTTTTAGACTTCGTGTGATTCAATGTATGAATGCTCAGTCAAAAAAGTGACTAGCTTTTTCTAGTCAAATTTCTAAGTCAAATTTTATGTATATATAATGCAAAATATATATATATTTTGCTAAAAATTTTTATTTACGAAAACTGAATAATTATGAGACAAACGGCACCTCATACTACACTCTCAGAAAAAAAGATATAAAAAGCCAAGAGGTATGTGAATGGAGACATGTTTTATACCTTTAAAGGTATGAGAATGTCTCCATATAGATACCCATGCGACTTTTTATACCTTTTTTCTGAGTGTGTATATGAAAATCTTTACAATGCAAATTGTAAAAAACACCTAAATAAAGTTTTGTAGAATATAGCTGAATTATGTTCTGAATTGCCATAATTCAATTACAAAAATAATACATACAAAGTTGTTTGTTCTATTCCTGTAAAATTATTTTTGACATTATTGGAAATCTCACATAAGCATTAGTTTCACTTGTGCAGTATAATTAACTCATCTTAACATCTGATTACCGGTAACAATTTTCTACAATCTAATAATAAAGCTGAAGATTATCAATGATAACGTGTTAAATTTTTAATATTTTAGAGTCTCCACCTTTTTTCCTCTTTCTTCTAAAATAACTTTTTAAGTTATACTGTAGCCTGTAATAGAAATTGACAGCTTCAATTTAAACTGTCAATTTATATAAACTTAAATTTAAACGATAATGAAGAAATAATTTTACTCAAAGAAATTAGTTCAAATTGTGCGACTCTATATTGAATAACTGGTTTTAATGACATCAGACACTCCTAACCATGGCAGGCAATTCTTGCAGTTGTAAAATAAAATACAAACAACCAGAAGTAATAGACAAAATTACTTCCTTTTATTGTTTTTGGTCTTCATGCATTTAAAAAATACTTAAATTTTAATTCATCTCTCGAAATATGAAGTCTTTTTTAGATTGCTGGACTTCAGCCAATTGCATCTGACCTATTTAATGGGAGAAGTTACTCCAATTTTGTGAAATCCTGGCAAGTAGTTGTTTCCTTGGTTAATTTATATTGAAATATTTTAACGTTCATTTGTAATCGACTTGCTATTCTTTTGATTTAGATAAAGCAAAGCTAAAAATGCTAATTATTATTTAGTGCAAACGCGAGGTGCAAAGGTTTATTTCCACCGCTCGAGAATCTGCATCTTACCATCTACTAATTACAAAATATTTTTATAAATTGTGAACGTGATAGGGATTCTATTTAAAGTTAGGGGATTATTCGACGAAATGGTAATACCTCGCACTTCCCAAAATTAATTAATTTGGGACGCCCCTAACTAAATCAAATTTTATTATATCCTAACCACAATTAAAACCGAATTTTAATTCATTTGTGATCAAAACATAATTATCACCATTATTATTTAGTTATGATCTGCAGAAACTATAAGACAATGATAAATTTCTTTACTTAAAAAAAAAAAAAGAAAAAAAAATTACTTTACCATAATTCTGCCGATTAACCTCAAGTTATCCGCAGTTCTCTCACATGTCACAACAGACATTACCAGAAGAGACCAAGAATTGATGACCCATCAAGTCTTGATACGACACAAAGAAATCCCTGTGCTTTGCAAGCAAGTTCAAATTGGTCATTAATATCAAAAATTCTTAATCGTAACACAATTAGCATTCATATAACAATACATGGTTTGTTGTTGTCTGTTGCTAATTGTTCTATTGATTGTATTCATTTAACGTTAACGAGTGATAAAGTTGTAAGAATTCATTTTATAATGCCAATCAATGCATTTAATGAGCAGAATTGCATTTTTTTTTCGATGAATAAAGAAAACGCTTGCTAACATTGTAAACTTCATCTGGAGTCCTTGATTTGATGTTGATTTTCAATTCAACCATAGCAACGGTTGCTAGCCATGCATCATCAACATGGCGCTGCTCAAGGCCATTAAACAAATAAGTAAATAAATTTCGTCACGAAAAAGTTTTTCACGCTAAGATACGTTTTGCTCATAACATCACAGTAATGTATATTTAAATATGTACACCTAAAATTTCCTGGAAATAACTGTAAAAATAAACATTACCAGTGGGATGTGCACCACCTCTGGGCGTGATCTCAATGCTGTGGAGCTGCCTACACAACTGACATCACGTACGACGTCATACAAGTTGCAAGTTGAAAACAGAATTGAGATTTCATCAAGTAATTTTCTTATTAAAAAATTCACACAATTTAATTACAACTTAAAAATTTCCTTAAATTTCTTTTCAAAATTTCAAAATTTTCACACTACCTCAGCATTATCTGATTTCGTTGATATCGCATAAAATACTGTATTTTTAACTAATTTTTATAAATATTTATTTAACCTGCTTTCATAATGAGGGAAAAACATCGTAAATTAATAATTTAATCTATTTATTCAAAGAATATCGTGGTTTCACTATGATATGATTAATAAATTCCTGATAATGAAATTTAAATAAAGTATTTTTTTCTTTTCAGTTAATTAAGATCATTGTCTCGAAAGGATTACCTTCTCTGCAAACCTGCAGATGTAAACAGTTGGAAGAAAGTCGCTGAATCTTAATCTCTCACCAACTTTGATTAAAATGTCAAGACAACTATTCAACAATTACCATCTCAGCCAAATTTATAACTATCATCTGGAGTCGCGAAAGTAAATTCCGAATTGTGCCCATTGTTCTGTTGTGCAACATTGGAAACGAATATTTTTAATCGTGACAATTAAATTGTAATTCAATAATTATGTATTCTCAATAAATCGAATCAACTCTTTAAAAATGTTGACTTCCTTATTATATCAGACGTATCCTTAATTTGTTTTTTAAAAGGCTAATTAATCTCATCAGGAAACATAAACATTAATAAAGTCAGAGTTAAATATGAATGTGCATGCATACGGCGGAAGTGAGCAAACATTGTTTCAATTGCCCTTCCCTAAAAAAAATTTAAACAATTTTATTTATCTTATACCATGAAAAAAATTAAAGATTGTTTATATAATAGCTAAAAATAGAAACGAAATTTGTTTGAAATGATTTAAATTTTTTCAATTTCAAAGTTATTGCAAATTTTATATCACCTATAGGAAAGTGGAATCTCTGCACTGCATTACGTAATTTATAGATAGCCCCATTTCATAATCTAAGTAATATTCCTGCAGTTTTCGCGAGTTTTGAATATTGATTTCTGGGATTTTCAAGGTTGCAGAGACCTTTAACATTGATTATTTTTAGAAAAAACTAATAATTAAATTATTGTTTCTTACATTGTCCATGTGGTAAATTGCAAGAGAATTTTTTTTTTTAAAAACTGAATTAAACTTGATTTAATGATTGTGATAACAAATTCAACTGCTGAAATTTTTATTTCCCCAACATTTATACTAGCTGACACTCGTTGCTGACACCGGGAGGAATTTGTTTTTTATATTGTTTTTGTGAATCATTTGAACATGGCACGAAATTATTTTTTTTTTTTTTTTTTTTTTTCGTGTTTTTTTAACACTTGTTAATCTTACAAATAACATGACAAACAAAAAGCACTCTCATTTCAATGCAACTGCAAAGTATATATTCTTATCAATCCAATTGTTGACTCAGAAATCTACAAATAACTGGGTATTACAAGTTGTATAGAAGATTTCTCCACAGTTTTAAATTTTCCTTTAATTGTGCTCTCATGGCATTTTTACAATGCCTTGAGAGCCCAATATAAAGTAAGGTCAGCCGAACAAAACTATAAGAAAGCCATATAATCAAACGTTAATTTCGGGAGGGTGCAAAACAGTAGCAACAATCAAAATTAAACCAAACTCATATTCGACGTTGCATTGTCCAGTGGTATAGGCAGAAATTAATGTAAAGTATTTTTTTAAATTAAAATTTGTTTGTTTCTAATTTCTTTTCTTTATTTATTATTGCATTTATAAGCACAGTTTTGCACTAAGAAGTAAATTTTTTTTATCAAATTAAAACTGTTCAAGGGTAAATTAGAGAGTAAATTTGGAGATTTGGGGCATGCACTCCCCTTGGGGACGCCACTGCTGAAATGAAATAGAAGCATTTACTCAGCGTACAGCATCAGCCAGGTAAGAAATAACTCGACTAAAACTAATATTTTTAATTTTTTGGCATTTTGTTCGGTTTCATTCACTCACTTCAAATCAATTTCCATATAACATCCTTCATTTGACAGCATAACTGTAAGCTGTGAAAAAACAAACGCTTTAGGCTTGACTGTGAGAACTTCCGCCCTCTATAGCTTAAGATACAAAGCATAAGTCAAACGTTGTTTGTAATTTGTAAACAGATTTAAACATGTTTAAATTTAAAATGCACACATTTTAATCAATTAACTTTTCTAGTAAATTAGAAAGTTAATAAAAAAATAATTAATCCCTAGCAAGTTTTTCATTCAAATTGTGATATTTCATTAAGATATAATGAATATTCATTGTTTTGCAAACTATTTCAAAAGAAACATATTTTTTTGTCTTACTAATTAAAATCAAATCAATTTGAATCAATTATAGAGACACATTTGGAATATATGCATTTGATATGAATATTACCTTGATATTTTCGCTATTTAAATCTTTTTCCATTCAAAACTGTCCGCCAAAAAAAGTTAAATTCTTCTTTTTCAAATTCATCAGCAGAACGCAATCTGACAGGTAGTTTCCTGGTCTTTGCTGGGCCAAATGATTCGTTTAGGACTACGTTTTGATATCAATGTTGTTGCGCCAACTAGCATGTGACTTTAGGAGAAGTGAATCGTTGCGTAGGAACACTATCCACTCCAAACTGATTTCTATATTATGAAGCACCAAGGAACAACTTGGAAGCATTGAAGTGCAAAGTTGCAATATGCACTTTCAACATGAAAATGATTTAAATTTTGAGATATAAATTATTCAGTTCTTTAATTATTCAATAAAACACTCAGTAATAAGCATACATTAAAATCTGTTAAAGTTAAAAGTTTAAATTTTCAAGGTAATTTTATAGTTTAAAATGCTCACGTCAGTATGTGCATGTACATAAAGTTAAACTATTATTATTCTTATTCTTCTTTTTTTTTGTTAAGCTATTATTCTTATTTATAAGTTATTAGAAATATTTATAGCTGGATTAAAAATAACCATAGCGACTTTGCGGAAATTCCGAATTGTGATTCAGATTTCCACTCAAATAAATTAAGGGTAATATACAAGTACAAATGAAACTTTGGCAGTACAAATCTGCTTGAGCTTGAACTTCACTGTTAACACATAGATTTAGTTTTTTTTTTAATTTCAAAATTTTAAAATTAAAAACTTTTCTGTTGTTAAACCATAAATCTATTTAAATTATTTTAAAGGTGATAGTAATCCAGGAACTCTATTACGTGTTTTTTCTTGTTTTCTTAAAGAAATTTCGACAACTTTTAACAATATGCTCAAATATTTCTGCAAAAACAAGAGCAGATAAATTCAAGAAGAAACCCCAATATGCAAAAAGGTCACTGACTAAAGCTGGAAATGTGTAATCGATGTATTCATCGACAACATCGACAGTATCGTCCGACATTCTAATTAAGATAACTGTTTTTTCTAAATCTTTGTCATTAAATGGAGGAAGAGAGCTGTCAATATAAATTATGTATTGGGACTCAGTACATACTGATCTAGTGGGACAAGTTTGACTTAGTTCTTCCAAGATTGAATAAAATTCGTCATAAGTTTGATTTGGAATGTCCTTTACTGATTCACATTCACGAAAACTGTCAGGAAGGCCGGGTAATCTGCAGTAAGAATACTTTCTTTTATTTTGAGTCATTAAAATTTCCCTTGTAGACATTGGCTTCACTAACCTACAAATTTTTGGTCGTAAAAAATCATAAGCACATTCTTGAAGAAGGCGAGCTTCTTCCTTCTCATCGTAACACTCTTGTCCCGAGATATTTTTCAATTGAAACTACCAAGAAAAAAAGTTTCAGTTTTTTTCTAGGAATGATAGCATTTGAATGCTCATTTCAAATTTCAAATTTTACGATGCAAAAATTTGAAATTACATAAATTTCTCAGAATGTGAGACAACGAAATGAGTAATTCTTCTTTTTTTTATTCTCTTACGTTTTCTTGATGGAGTTTCAGTTTGGACACATAACCTTCTGGAAAAACTTCAAATTCATTTATAAGGTAGTCAAATCCAGTAAGGTAGTCTTGACCATGTGGAATTAGCTAAATAAAAATAAATCCTTAAGTCTCTAATTGGCTTTTTAATTACACAACAAACAAACGAAGTATTGCCATTCAAATTCCACATCAATGTCAGGTTCATTAATGGTCACTTTTAAACTCGTAGCGGAACTCAGATAAG
Source organism: Stenotaenia linearis (assembly GCA_034700445.1). Lineage (NCBI taxonomy): Eukaryota > Metazoa > Arthropoda > Chilopoda > Geophilomorpha > Geophilidae > Stenotaenia > Stenotaenia linearis. The sequence continues at coordinate 6,617 of JAQIXT010000282.1, forward strand.
GGACAGTACCAACTAAAGAAATCAAATTATTTCATTAAGGAAATTCAATCTCTTGATTATCAAATTAAAAGACAGAATCTCTTCTAATATTAACTTACTGTGCCTGATAACAACACAACTTCCTAAATACGTATTTTGGGGGATAAATTCAAATTTGTCTGAAGTAAGATTACCCGATAAATGCTCTTTAACGTCAATGGCACTGCCCAACTGCAAATGAGTTTAGTACAGTAATAAACACCTAAATAAGAAGCTAAAAACTAAATGACCAACTCACGGATAAATTAATTTCAATATTAGTTAAAGCATGAACTTTCCAAACGTCATCTAAGGTAAAATTTAAATCCCGGAACGGTATATTTTCAATGTTTATTTCACAGTCACTTCGACCTTGAGCGACACATTTTTCCTTAGCCAGTAATGTCACCGCTGGTTTCAAACCGTGTTGCAATTTGTTAGAACAAATCGTGAATGCTGGAAACTTCACTTCGTCCATTCTTTTCACTACCACCTTAGTGGCCAATGGGATGTTGAAGAAATGTATTAACCTATTGAGCGTCAAATAAGTACAAGCAATTGCACAACAAACCAACAGTATCATCCATAAAACTTTGCTCTTCTTCCCATAAGTCGGATCCACTATTCTTTCCAAGCCCGGAATACTCACGGCGATACCGCTTTTCTCTTTCGATTCGCAGCACGGACATTTTCTTTCCTTAAGGTTATTGCCAGTAAAACTCTCGAGTTCCATTTTCCTAATATTTAGAAACTACGGGGTGTCTGCGATCGTCGTAAAGCATGAGCGCTCCTCCTACTTCCTCTTATTTTTTTTAGTGCCGCACACGTGTTTTGAATGTTGGTTATAGGGTATTCAAGGCCAAAATAAAGTCATGTATTCAAGTTTCAGAGACTCGTGGATTAGTTGTTTTAGATAATTATCTTTAGAACGGTTTGAGTGATGAGTGAGATGTCGGGAAGCTTTTAAGGAAAGATTTATCATAATCACCTGTCCACAATTTCATAAAAACACAAAAAAATCTATTTACTTTATAATTATGTTTATTTTAATTTTTAAAGAATTTAACAATTTAGAATGTAGCATTTTCTAAAGCGCAGTAAATTTTGGGTAAAGGGAAATTAATCCAAGGGACAAAAATAAACCATTCTGATCAGCTTAAATTTCTAAAGAAAAGCACTTTTTTTTTAAAAAGAGGAAGGGGGGTAAGAAGGTAGCAGTGTTCAAGGCAGTGGCTCTGCTCACATAGTCCAAAAATTTGGCTCAAGCATCAATGAATGCTTCTTTAGGAACGGAGGATGCACTTCTGCTGATTATAAAGGCGTTTCGTTCCCGCTCGTAATTTTTGAAAGCAACTACAAGTAATCATCTCTGAAAATTACGTAAATATAAAACACTAGATACATTCAAAAGTAAAATTAGTTTTTCTTCAGTTTTGTTGTGTTATTTTTTTATAGTAATTTGAGTTTCTAGCTGATGTAAAAAGTGCTTACATACTCATAAAACTAAAGAAAACAAATGCTAATTTAATTTTTGAATACTGTATGTTCCTCTTTCACATCTTGTGTGTGTAATGCCACATCCTAAAATAATCCCGATAACCTTTAAGAATAAGTTTTCCTGATGAACTTGACATTTATACTTTTTTTGAATCCAATCTTATTTGCTATTTAAGATATTTATAGGCTGGCAGAAAATGTTTATGAGAAAAAAAAATCCCTAAGATTTCATTAATTAAAATTATAATTAAAAATTAAGTTGTACCACTACCAGGGCAGGATTAATTGTTTAAGCATCCCCAAGCCCCTGCTTACTCTTAACCATCTTGGGAACTTCCCTTCTCTCAAAAGGAAGAGGCTGTAAAGAGCAAGATCTGCAGGAAAGCCGCCCTTACGAAACGAACTAGCTGCCGTACGCCTGGCCCTGTTGGCCTATGCATAATACATTACTGACTCTTTATTAAATTTATAAAATCGCTCTCATTCACACGAAAAATAGAAATTACGGTATTTTCCAGACAGTTAACTGAAAACGAACAAGTGTTACCTAAATTGATGTTGTTGTTTATAAGTTATAAAATACAGTATAACCTTATGCTTTTATGCGTTCATTAAATTATGAATTTGTGTATTATAAATTAAATATAAAGCAATTCAATTTGTAATTGCTACCCGCTAGCCGCTGCCAAGGCCAAAACAATTTTGCGTAACAGTGTTTACTAAGACTGTTAGCTTAATTAATTTATATCACTTTGACATAAAACACAGTAAAACGCTCCACCCGGCTTTTACGATAATGAGAGGAAAACATGTAGCAAAAATTAACACATCAACAAGTTCCTCGCAGAAGGAATCAGAATAAATAGTGAAACGCTTGTAAAGGTAAAAGTTTGTATTAATTATTCAATTCCATACAATTTTTTCTTTATACTGAATTCCTTTAGTAATTTTTAAAAAAATATTTCCATTATTATATTATCACTTCTAGTTTCAATATAGAAATACTAAATAATTTACACACGCTTTCCCAAGCCTCAGATTTCGTCAAGAACATGGAACCTGACAATTTTCCTCGACAACATGTTGCGAAAAGAAGACGTTCACACAGTATATTGAAAACCGATAGTGATGTCGGCATCAGCATTCCTGGCTTGGAAAGACTAGCAAATCCTTCTTACGGAAGGAAAGGAAAAATTATGTGGTTGATATTGCTGATCTGCTGTGCTGTTGCTTGTATATATTTGACAGTTGACCGATTAGTGCATTTCTTGAACGTACCAGTGGCAATTAGAGTCGAAATTAAGAGAATGCAAACCGTCACATTCCCAGCCTTTACAATATGTTCTAATAATTTAATCTACGGCTTGAAAACTGCAGTGAGATCAAAACTAGACGAAGAATGCCGAGCTCGAAATATAAGTAATTGTGAATCATTAATCGAAACCATCCCATTCAGGGATTTAAATGTCAGTTTGGACGAAGTGTTTGATTTTCACGCTTTGAAAGATATTGAACTGGATCTAATGGTGAGTAATGTAATAACAATTTATGGTCTGTAAATCCAGCTGTAAATTCTGTATTTCAGGGTATGAATGAGCCTCTCAAGGTTGAAGAATATTTTTCAAAAAACAAAACTGCACATGCAGAAGATTATCAATTTATGTGGCAAAATACCTACTTGGGAAGTTGCATCATTATAAAACACAGTAAAAAAAATTAATTTAAACATTTCTTTGCCGGTAATTTTTTCTCTTTTTTAGCCGGTGCTGTTCCCTACCTCAGCACCGCAACCCAATTAAAAGTAACTATCCAGGAACAAGATCTAGATGCAAGCATGCATTTAGCTTACTATGTTAGTAGAAATACTATTTGGGTGTGTGTAGAAATTGATAAATAAGAAAAAATTATTTGAGTTTAGTTTATTCCACACGATCAAACTTTCGATGAAGTGACGGGATTTGAATTTCTAACTCACGAGTTCGAAATATTCAAAGCAGGATATAACTACAAAGTGAAACTGCACGAGCAAAACGTAAGAATAAATAACACAGCTAGAAATTTGATGAGTAACACTTCTTTTCAGTTCCATTTAGAAAATCTTACAGGCAGAATATGCTACGACGATAAGCAAGAAGTTCAACGTATGAGACTGTGTGCTCGAGAATTGGTTAGCCAAAACTTTTGCAGGTTGGTAGTTTACAAAATTAATTAAAAGTATTCATCCTAAAAATGACAAGTGCAAGTCATTAAATTAGAAAAAAAAGAACGATGCAAAGTATAGGGTCTGATTTAGGATTTGCAGTGATCTGATGTGATCTGCAAAGTTCCCAGCAAAATTATTAGATTTCCGATAACTAAATAAATGCAAATATTTCAGATTAAAAGGCTTTCCAGACATCTACCGAGACTGTAATACACTGTCGGATCTTCCAAATCCCAATAAAACTGTATTTCTTTCGGAATTGAAAGCAATTAGCGAGAACTGCCCTTCCTGGCCAATATGTAATGAAACGCAACACATCGTGTACGTTGATCTTGCCCAGAAAAATGAGAAACAAAGATTGGTAATAAGAATTAGAATGATCGATGACACGATCAATATTGTTGATCAGTATCTTAATTACACATTTCCTGATTTGGTCAGTGATCTCTTTGCATATTGGGGATTCTTTTTAAATTTATCTGCATTAGTGTTTGCCGAAATATTCGAATTTTGTTTCCAAAATGTTATAGAATGCATTAAAAAGAGAAGGAAAAATGAGAGTTGAATTTTTGTTTGTATTAAATTTAAATTTTCATCTCTGTATGGAATTTAACTAAACACATTCTTGCTTGTATTGCTTTTCTTTTTTGATGTAGTGCTAATTAAATTGCAACGAAAAAAATTAAGATAAAAAATATTTTCTAGTTTTATTTACCTTATCAGTGACAGCCTCAATGTTATTATTGATTACAGGAAACATTATACTTATGTAACTTATTAACTACATTTTAATGGGTTATTAATTTCAAGTTAATACGATATGTATAAACAAAATTGACATTGAAATAAAGTATGGTAAAATTACTGCATAATTAATTCAGTAACAACGTGTCAGACCATTAATAAAAATAGAGTATGATAATAGACCTAAACTTGATAAACAATGTGCGATATAACAATAATTAAGTAATATTATTTTGATCTATGCACAAAATTATAGTAACTATTAGGCTAATATAAATTTTAAATTCCCAGTGCCATTTAACCTTTTCAACCTTTTCAACTCAAATGGACCACGACAGAGATGAGCAGAAAAATGACAACATAAGATACTCTCTTTTTGGAATGTTAGCAAAAAAAGACTCTCCATCGGATTCAATAGTCTCTCCGGCTTCTGTTATAGATTGCATAACCAGCTCAAGTGATACCAGCTGGGATAAATTTAAACCCTATCCTATCAAATGCAAAGTAAAACTCAATTCACTTCATAAGTTAAATTATTTACTAATTAACTAATGAAAAACAATATCTAGGGATGGAAATTTTGGTTACATTTTTGGCTAATATTTTGCTTCACTTTGAGTCAAAAAAGCATTCACCAGGTGATCCATCAAACAAATGTATTTGACTCTAATTTAAATGAACTTAATTATTAGATCTCTGATGAAAGAGATTTGAATTTAATTTGTCCTGTTTACAGAACTGTGCACACCTATTTAGAACAAGGTTGAGAAGGTACTTAAAAGTTTGTTTATTTGTTATTAATTCATCAATTACTTAGATGCACCCGACGATGCAATTCGTTATTGCTTCAAACATTTTCTTCAATGCTTATTTAAGAAAAAATGCCGCGGTATTAGTTATTCATTAAGAAATGTATAATTTTTTTAAAAGTTCATTTTTAGTGCTTAAATCTACGATTGGAGACACGACTGTGTACAAACCCAGTCAACAGGTTTTTATACTTAGAAAGGAAAAATTTGATTAAAGCTCAGTTATTATTTTGTTAGTTATCTCTTATCGTGTGGTTGATTGTATTGTTTAGAAGAAATTTGCAGCGACTTGAATGGATACTGAAATACACTGCTGAGGATTGGTTTGGGAAAAGCGCTAAAGATGACTGTTTTGATTTATAATATGATGTAAAAAATTAATCTTTTGTTTGTTGTAAGTGCATTGTTGGTACAATAAAGTTGTTAAGCCATTTTTAAGCATCAATTTTAAACAAAATTTAACCAGAAAATATAGACAAAATATTTTTACAAAGTTTGAGTTGATCTATTTACATTTTACCAGAGGATTTGGATGTGGTAAATATGAAATTCATCTCATTAATTAGGAAGGACCATCGATCTGCTTACGAAGCCATATTAAAGTTTGGTTGTGGGCCTAACTTTGTGTTAAACAGAACTGAACTTTTTAAAGAAATGCTTGCAGAACAAGTAAAATCAACAACAGTTCTTACATTTCACCACAACTATAATTTCTATTGATAATTTTTAGAATACAATATTTTGGTTCAGATTCTGGTTGACATTTTGCGCCCAACCTGGTTGTGAATACATAAAATTGGTAAACTGTGATTTTCGAATTTTGATTATAAAAATCTTAAAAATTAACACCGTTACTGTTTAGCTAGAAGAACAGTCGCCAAGTTTGATGCACCATTTGTTCATTTGCATCCACAAATTATTTCTGGAGGGTAAACTCGAATTGTAACTTCATTACAAATAATTGGTAATTTCTAATTTTAACCAGGTACTATAGAGGAAGCTTACGAAAACGCCCTAGATATTATAAAAACAATGACTTTACCATCAGGTTCGTCTAAATTTTCACAGGAAAAATAACAAATATATTTTTATCTCAAATTATAACTTCAGATGAATTACAACTGCTACCATTACGCCAAAATACGCCAAAAATTTCTGACACTCTGGTAACTAAGAAATAACGTTAATTTCAAATTGTTATCAATTTTTCATTCAGCACCCTCATGTTGTCGAAATCATTTTTAAATGCGTCAAATTGGCTTTCGGAGCAGCCTTGTGCGAAGTATTTTACAAATGGTTGTCAGCCAGCGATGCGGATGAGAAATGGCAATGCGTTTGGAAAATTCCCAAAAAATATTTAAATTCAAATGCGAAGCCACAGTTATTAGAAAAATATGTTGTCCGCGAATGGAAGGAAAGGTTGCCTGACCTTCTTGGGTTGAGTGAAGATCGAATTCGATGGATGAACGATTTTACAGAAGAAAATGAAAATAATTCAAATCAGAAAATGAGACAAACTGATTCTCATGTTGAGGAAATTCAACGAGCGTTGGTGTTTACAACAGGAAGATGGTTAAAGTCAATTCATTTGGTCGATGAAATGAACATGAGCGAATGTAACGAAATACCCGTGGTAAAAAGTAACTTAAATATCCAATTAGTTCACTTTTAAATTACTTTTTTCAATTAATCACCGTTAAGATTGGTGGCGAATTACGATGTGCTAATTGCGACACGGTGATAAAGAAAAATAAACACTCCGAATGCAATAGCTGCCATTCAGGAGAAAATGGAGTGAAATCGTATCTAATGTGCCGGAGGTAATTATTTTTCAATCACGAAATTGATTTAGAAAAAAATATTTTTGCAGATGCAGACACGAGAAATGGAAGCAGCCGAAATACTATTGTGATATTAATTGTGAAGGTATTATTTCATTTTTTTCTTTCCTTAAATGTAAACTAATTATTTTATTAATTAGTTCAACATTGGTTCAAAAGCCATGAAAAAGAACACCGTGACTTTGTTCAAGAATGGTTGCAATCTCATTGCCTAGGAAAACGGTGTAAAGTAATTGGTTAATAAAAATAAAGAAATGTTAATAAAAACAAAGAAATAAAAATGTAATAATAGTTTACGTTTTGAAATAAAAGAAAAATATTAAGTAAAGTAAATTATAGTATATTTGATATTTTAAAAATCCTGGATTTTGTGCCTAATTTGACAATTGGAATTGGGAACTCATGTGCAAGTCATTGGTTTACTATTCCAACAAATAGCATACGATTAATAAAAATGTGATGCAGAAATAATGCAAGTCAACTATTGTTTCAAACTCACAGTTCAAAATTTGAGAGATTTGATTTCCAGTAAATTAAAGAAGTTTTGAAACAAAATCATTCAAAATGAAATTCATTACCTTGGATGTAGAAGAAAACTCAAATCCTTATTATACTATAATGAAGTTCGGTTGCGGGCCTAATTTCGTTCTCAATCGATCTTCACTTTTTGAAGAGATGATCGCTGAGCAAGTAATTCTGAAAAGAAAAATTAATAATGAAATCATTACTTACAAAATCAATTACTTTGAAGGGTTTGATTTTCTGGTTTCGCTTCTGGTTGACATTTTGTTTAAATCCCAACTGCTACCACCTCAAATCGGTTAATGATTACAATATTTATAAAATATTTATTATAAACACTTTCTGTTTTCAGATACAAGAACAGTTACCAGGAATGATAACAAGCGCTCAAAAATATGTGCACATACAATTCCTTGATGGTAAATTGCAAATATCAAATTTTTAAAAACTTTTTTTAAAACTTTCAAATAAATTGTAGGCACACCTCACGACAAATGCCGATACTGCTTAGACATCATTAGACAAATGAGCAGCCGGCGTTGTAAGCATTTAAAGCCTTTTACACTGTCCTATTGGAATAAACACCTTTTAATAGCAAAAAGGTGTTTTGACTGCACCGAAGATCCTTCCACATCATGCACGGATAAAGTATTAATTCAAATTACTCATTTAATACTATAAATAAATTTTCATCGTGCATTAGTTACGATTATTGATCATCAGCATTACTGAAATAGCATTCGGTGCTGCTTTGTGTGAAGTCTTTTATAAGTGGTTAAGAGCAGACAAAGTTGTCGATGAAAGTCTGAAATATTGGACCACACCTGCGGAATATTTAAATTACAATTTTAAACCGAGAGTGCTCGAAAAGTTTCTGGCAAAATGGTGGGGGAAAGATGATCTGAAAAAGTTCCTGGACGTGCGTGAAAACCAGGTGGGCTGGATCAGGCAATTTTTGGACAACAACGAAGATCCGACTGTGATTCAGCTCCGAGATCATGGTGAATTTCCAAAACACATCAAATTTATACAGGAAATAACGAGAGTGATAATAAAACGGATAGAAGAAAGGATAAAAATTATCGATGAGTTTGATGAAGAATTGAAGAAAGTGAAGAGTTGTGTTGGGCAGTTGGTAACGTTTATGTTTTATGAGTAGAATTTTAGAATTTTAGAATTAATGGACACGAAATTTTAGATTTCAGATAATCCACGAGGATATGCTAAAGAAAGGAAAAAAATGACTTTGCTTAAAAGCAAAGAATCCGAAATTATTAATTTCAAAGTTGGTAAACCTAAATTTAAAGTTTGTGCTAATTGCAATGGAATTGAAGCTATTGATGCGAAGTTTATAGTGTGCAAAAGGTTACGTTTAGCGTTTGAAATTTGACAAAAATTGAATTTGAAATATTGTACAGGTGTCAACGTGAGCATTGGCCAGAAATTAGATATTATTGTTGTACAAATTGTCGAAGTATGTAGATAATTAATTGTGCCGACATAATTTCGAATGTTATAATTACATTTTTCCAGTTGAGCATTGGTTTAAAGTTCATCACAAAGAACACTATCAATGGATTCATCGAAAGGAACAGAAAAAAACTAAAAGTGTACTCCAAATGGGAGATATAATTAGAAATAAATTATTGGTGATTTGAATTAATTAAAACACATTAAATGGATAAAAATATATATTCTCATACAGCTTTATAAAAACTAATAATGAAAATAATAAATGTAAAAAAAAAATCCAACAATGAGTTAAATTACTCATAATAAATTGCAATTTTTTAATAATGCTGTAAGCCTTTCATTCTATTTCTATAATTAATAGACCCATTGGACGAAATAAGGAATGACTGTTTTTAAACAATACGATTCCTATTATTGTCATGCGATTCACGAGAACCACAAAAATTGGGTTCCAAGATGGTGAAATGTTTACTTAATGGAATTTATAATAAATTTATAAAGGACATCGTTTAATTTTAATGCAGTAGCTTCAAGGATCAAACTAATCGCCATGCAAATTGATGAATTGTTAAATAATTTACTTGTTTGTGTTTTAGAAAAGCTAGGAAAAGCGAATGCTATTGAAAATGCGCATAATAATGCTGTAAGGCTAATTCAGCTTACCTTAATATTCCACTTGATGCCGTTTGTATGCGCAACGTACTAAGTGCAAATTCAAGCGAAAATGGCGTCTGGAATGAAAAAGGGAAAATTAGTGCTTTCAAACTTGATTTTTAGGCTAATGCGTTCATTGTGACTTCTAACCGTGTGATTCACGCTACTGCTCGACAAACACTTCCATTGACAGGGTAACAAGTTCACCCTCAAAGTAAAGCCATTAGCTGATGTCTTGGGTCTCGCAAAAGAATAAAACACGACGTCTTTTTGTTTTCATAAATTTTCTTAAAGAAAACAAACCAGAATGATAATTCCGTTCATATTACAATAATATTAGTTGTTTTATAAATAGATTCATAGATCTTTGAATTTCCACCACTTTTAAACTTCTAATTTTATAGATTCCTCCCATATCCACATTTTTCGTCTTATCTTTAAAAAAAAATAAATGAAAAAAGCCATTCTTCATCTATTTTTTTAAACGTCTACACTTTGTATTACAAATTGTAATCAAAGATCATTGAAGAGCGCGACTCCTACTTCCTGTGGTCATTGAAATGTAAAATTTTGACATTGTAATTTACAATGTCAAAATTTTACATTTCAATGACCACAGGAAGTAGGAGTCGAGCTCTTAAATGATCTTTGATCTAAATTTGCATTCATTCTAGCTAACCTGGAGCGGAAAGCGGACAGTTCAATCCGGGACTAAACATTTGATTTAAATTCATGTTGGATAGTGAAGTATCAATTAAAATTAGGTGAATAGAATAATAAAGTAAATAGTGGTTTCATGAGACAATCACCGGCGCCGGTAGACCAGTGGTTAGTGCGCTCACCTCTGGGCCCAAGGGTTCCAGGTTCAAACTTGGCCGAGGTCGGTGATTTTTCTGGCCAAGGAAAACCGAGCGGCACCCCTTCGGAGGGGAATTTAAGCAGTCGGTCCTGTGTTCAGAAGGTTTTCCCGCACATAAAAGATCCCCAGAGTGGTAAAATTTCCAGGAGTAGTACTTGGCCTCTGGCGTCGGTGTTTAGCCATTGTAGCAGAAATTAGGCCAACGTTAAATAAGATACCTATCTATCTACCATGAGACAATCGCGATCTGTTACCACATTATCATCTGTCATCGGCATTGATGTGCACTCTGGTGACGATTAAGATTATTTCAATGCTCTGTAACTTAGAACTACAAAAATTTAAAACAGTACAGGCAAAAGATTTTTGGAATGATTTATTTTCATTTGAGGCACGACTTAGTTGGATAAAAAAGAGCAAGAAACAGGTTAAACAGCCAGAGAGGCTAAAATGGTTTCAGTTAACAGAGAACAGTCCAAAACCCAAATACTGCAAAATGAATAAAATTACCACTCAATATAAACTATAGATTTATCTGAACACCAAATATCCACTTTTTAAGTAACTACAATAGACTAGAAATGCTAAAACAATAAAATTGAAAAATAAATATAAAACAAAAACAACCAAAAAACAGAAGTTTTAAAATATAAAAAAAAATTGAATGGTTGTGCCATTAAAACAATTTTTCTTTAAGTTAAAATTCAAGCCATGTAGACTAGCAATGCGATGAATTTTGAAAACACTGACATTTAAGATAGAAATATTAAGCCCCAGACACTTACAACACCTGACGAAGAACAATTCTCGTTTATTTTTTGTTTTTGTTTTTTTTTCTCGCAGAAGCCTTGGTTTTCGCTTCAGTTCTACAATGATGCACTAATATATAATTTACATATATAGATAACGAGAACCAAGATGCACTGCTGCGCAACTTTAAAAAATTTTGTTAAGAAAATTAGCCTGGCTAATAGAATTTTATATTCTAGTCTTTCATGGTTCGAGTTATTTCAATGATTGAATTAAAAATGAAAATGGTTTGAACACATCAAAGCAGATCATAGATAGATAATCCCAATGGCAGCTAAAAGCAAATTTTATTTTTCTCTTATAAATAATTTAAATTTAACAATTCCAAACTATCAAATTTATAATTTACTTTCTATTACTCTTGATTTGAATATTGTTCTATTTTCACTATTTGCTGCCATTGCAATTGTGATTAGCAAGAATAAAAATATATAATTAAAATTCACTGGAATGACATTTCCATCACTCAATAAATTCACTTATTAAGTATTATGATCTGCTAATAAAGTTACATAAGCAAAAAACAGTTTCAATTTTTTTCTCATTTTAAAAATAAAACAATGAGAACCATTACTAAAATTTACAATAAACATTTTTTTCTCAGTTTAAATTTTGTATAATAGAATTTTAAAACCATCAACAGCTTTATGTACAAGGAATAAAAATAATATTCAGCTTAAAAAATTTAAAATAAAAACAAAACACATATATACAAAAAAAAAAGAAAAAAGACTTTACTCTCATTTTGAAACTATTCAACCATATCATGTACAAGAGTACAACAATAGCAAATTTTAGTGAATGAGAGTAATGCCTTAATATTTAGCAAAACTTTTAAGTGAATACATATGTATAGAACGCATTTAAGAAAAAAGATGTCTTTTTAATGCCCAAACATTGTAACACGTGACGTAATTTATAATCGTGAGCCTAATTAATGAGTTTAATTCAACTATGAACACTCTTTTATATCCAAACGCTTGAAAATTCGAATCGCAAAACTACAATTTCAAAGATGTTACGTACAGTGATAATAATTACTGCAAAGAACTAGTTTATGATTAATTCTGTAGCCATTTTTTTGAAACATATTTATATATTTATAAATTTTTATGTTATGTATATATTTATATATATATTTACAGCATATTTTTTAAAAAGAGAATTCATTAGTATCCGTATTTTTCGATTATTTAAATCAAAAACTACAATACATCCCAACAAAATATGTGTATTCACATCGTGTTTTCGTAGAAACCTCTTCGCAATTTCTAAAATTGAATTCAAAATTATGCCTGCGAGCAGAAAAATAATTTATTTTTATTTTTAGATTATTCAGATCGTTTCGTAAGCAGCACAAGCAGACATTTATTTATTTTGTTATATTTCTTATTGTTTAAAATTGTTGTAAAAATAATTGCTAGGTCATAAATTGTTTACTTCGCTCGTTACAATTTTTCTATTGTCACGAGATCACAATTGTACATCTAGCAAAAATCAATACATCGAAACGATATTTGGTAAAGCCATTCCCACTCGATACTTAATAATTCGTGAAGAAATTAAAAGAAGAATGAATATTTTCTTGGTTGAATAGTTGTATTATTTTTACGATTCTAGAAATGGATCTCTTAAAATTGTCACTAGAAGATACTGACAATAAAGATTTTTTTTTCTTAAAAGAATGAGAGTAAAGAGATTTATCTATGGTCAAAGTACTAAGGTAAGTATTAGTTAGTTACATAATTTGTAAGATTTTTAGTTATTACTTGAATGAATAGACGATAATAAAAACCCAAGTTATACGTGCATAGTTGATGAGAAAAATGATTTTTTTTCAAGTTATCCATCGGATTATTACTTTTTTTTATATTTTTCTACTTTTAGTTATATTTTAAATTAATTTTTTTCTTTTACTCTTATTTTATCACTCAAGTGAATTAGATATTTTTTCTTTTTTTGTATACCTCATGAGGGTTAAAATTATTTAACTGCTGTTTTAGAATTTCTAAACTAAACCCAAGAAATTGAAATCTCATAAACCGGGCCATGATAAAACATTTAAGGATACGAAAATAACATTACAGTATTTAGTTTGATAGAGCGTCCAAGACGGGACGGTTTCAGGTGCAGAATCGCGCAATCCGTGAAGAAAATCAAAAGGGGAAAAAAGACAATTTCCCAACTCTTTTCTTTTCTTTCCATCAATTAAATTAAATTAATGTCTTTCTAACATGTGCAAATGCTACGTTCTTCCTTTTAATTCTTCGATTGCCACATTTCTGTTTAAGAGAAAATTAATTAGTTAATTTTAGTTGAAAAAAAAAAATTAAAAAAAATAAAATACAAACTTAGAGTGAGTCGGATCCATTTCACGTGCTAATGGGAGTAGCCGATTGACTAAGGGCGGTGATTGTGGCCGGTGACTGTCCCGACGTGACCGCTGACTTAGGGTCTCGCTTCCGGCAGCCAAAGCACGCTCTTTCTGTAATCTATAAAATTTCAGCATTTTATTAAAACGAGTTCAAACGCTAATGAACACCGAGCGACACAAAATCAATGAAAAGAACGAGCGCTGCAAATCGAATAAAAATCGACAATTAAAGCAAGTGCAAGCTGACTCACCGCTTTCCCATCCAAATAATCCCATACGCTAAGTTAGCGTTAAATATGAGGAGAAAAATCCAATTAGACAAACAGAGTTATAACATCTTAAATCTACATAATTGGCATAAAGAAGGAAGAAAATCACTCACTTATTTTTAGACTGCCTCATAAATTGCTGAATTTTACGAGCTGCCTGATGTTGCCGTCTCTGAGAATAAGTGCGTCTAAAAATAATAAAGGTTACTCCATCGAATATATCTTTTATCTAAAAAATTCATTACTTGAGTCCTGAACTAGTCGGGGTGGTCTCCCGGCTCTGTCGCAGTCGGTCTTGTTGCTCTTTGTAGCTGCGATAGTAGTTCTGAATGCAAACAGCAGCTTCCTGACTCCTCTTGAACCTCTTTTTATGTTCGCAGTAATTGCGAAACTGACTTTGAATCACTAAAGCAGCTTTGGTCATTTGTTTAAAGTAAGCATACTGAAATTTTAAAAAAAAATTTTTAAATCGAGTTGTTTAAAAAAATTAAAAATTGATTTTAAACCTGTTTATATCGACGGTAGTAATTCTGTATGATGATGGCGGCCGCACGTTCCTTGTCCTGCTCCTCCTGGCGTTTCCGACCTTTGTAATGGCGGTAAGCCTTCTGAATGACTTTAGCTGCCTCGTATAACTCTCGCTGCTCTTTGTCTGCAACCACATAATACAATCTATTACGCAGACATCGTTTTTTTCTCTCGAAGTAAGAAGCCAAAATACCAGAGAGAGTAAGATTGGAGAAGTCGCGCTCCATAATTTTTCCAGAAGCTTGAAAGAATTCGCAAAAATCGGCAGTGGTGGGCGGTGGCGATGGCGAGTCGAGAGTGAAACTGCAGGGGCTCTGCAGACACGAGGATGACGTGGGACTCAACGAAGACGCTGGCGTTCCCACGTCACAGTATCGGTATGTGTGATCGCTGAACTCAAAGTCGAATACTGCATCGGCCGCTCGAACGAGCGAAGAATCTTCAATGTTCATTTCTACCGAGTCCTCGTGGCCGTGATCGGAGCTCGTGCTTGTCACCAAGTCTTTTTGCACGTCGTCCATCGTCTCTTCCTCTTCCGTCGCCGGCACTTTAATGCGATCCGGCAACGCCGCTATGATCTGCTCTGCTAGTGTGAGCACACGCGAATCCTGCTCACCCGCTGATACGCCAAGATCGCAAGCGCCAAAACTTCCCCGGCGTCCTAGGAAGCCCCCACCTGAAACGCCGGAAAAGCTCTGTTTGTGTACATCCACATCATCATCTGTCAAAACAGCAATTCATTATTAATTAATAAACCAATTTCGTAAAATCGCTCATTCTCACCTGTGTCCATTAACATTAACGGTGACGAAATGGGCTCTTCCTTAATGCCCAATATATGACTGGCGTTTAGAATAGACGCCACGGACGGCATTGCACCCATGGGTAAAGAATGGGCCCGGTCTCTTCTCGACATTTTCGATAACGTCGGTCTTGTACAAGCATCCGACAAAGTTGGGTCGAGACCCCCGCTCAAAAACGATGACCTCTTGACCAGTCGAGAATTGAGCATCTCACTTGGTGAAGGACTTGAAACAGAAAATATGAATTAATTTCCACTGTAATCTGTTTTTAATTATTTTCCATTACCTATGATCGGATACTGAAGTAGTGCCGACCACAAATTCATCGGTTGATGTTTGTAAGGCGGGATCGCTGTTATCTTTAAACCGAGTCTGTTCAAGCACTTCGATTTCCTGTGCAAGTTCGTTATGTCCGCGCAACCGAGCCACATCTAAAGGGTTACGTCCTTCTCCATCCCGCACGTTCAGTGCCGATTGATTCCACTGATACAACAAGAGAGTCACGTCTTTGTGACCAAATGCGCATGCCCACATCTTTTAAAAAAAGATAAAATATTTAACTTAAGTTTTCATTTTATTTTTTCTTTTTAATAAATAAATTACTAAAGGTGTGCAGTTGTTATGATCACGACTAAGTGCGTCCACTTCCGAGTCTAGGAGCAGGGAAGGATTGTCTGACCTCCAATGAAGAAGAGCACAGACTAGACGCGTATAGCCCAAAGCAGCTGCCAGATGGAGTAAGGTAAGACCACGGGCGTCGCAAGATATCAAGCTCGTATCCTCCGTTTTGACCCACGGTCTCGATGCCATACGCTGGCACAGATCGGCAAGTCGCTCGTCAAACGAACGCTGCTGACCGTGTCCTACGTCACCCACATCTTTTTGTTTCTTCCCATCCGACGACGATAACTTGCTCTCGATTTGCTCCAATCGCTCCATTAAAGTGAACTTGAACAAGTTTTCTGTTACAATAACAAAAATATATGAATGTCATTCGACAAAGCAAATTAATGAAATCGTATCATACCGTCAACTACGAGCCAAACATCTGCTTTATCCGAGATTGACTTTTCTCTCGTTTTATACTCAAATATCACAGAATTCGAAATGACAAACCCTTCACATGCCACCTGCAGCGTCACCAAACCAGCATCGTGGGCTGTAAAATTAGATAAAATTATTGTAGTAAAGAATATTGGTTCAATAAAATCATCGTTACCTGGGCAGAAACATCGAAGAACCCCACTCTGCACCAGTGTAGTGGGGACGGCGACACCATCGAATAAAATATTGTAAGGCGAGGAAGAAGAGTACCATGGTCCTGTAACAAGGACCTTGACTCCACCTTCCGGATAGGACCAATCCGGTGAGAAGTCGGTAATATTGGCCGTCCCTTCGCGATAATCCATTCGCGACGTGCTCCCATTGTGGGATGAGGCGGCCTTGCTGCCCCCTCCGGACGAGCCCACCGAAGAGGCGCCTGCAGAGCACGACAAAGCCGAAGATGCAGCCGAAAGCTCGGGATTCACCGGATCCAAATCGCTGAAATCTGTGAGCATGTCGAATGCATCTAGATTAACGAATACGTCTTCGTCGGGTGTCGACACATCATTGTCGATAAAATCCATTGGATTCAAATCCGTCGCGTCCATCTCGTAATTGTTGTGATGATGATTGTGATGTTGTTGATGATGGGATTCATTCACCTGTTGAATAAAACATTATCATAATTATTTAAATTTAACAGAATTCTGATTTACTTTATGTCCTCCTAGTCGTCCAGTAGAACAAGTAGGTAAGTTGGCCGACAGCGTCTTCTGAATGTCTTCCTGAGACAAATCCAGCGTCTCGTTGTCGAACAAGTGGATGGTTTCAGTTTTGGTTTTCATCTCGTCACCGTACGGTGGAGAATTGGTACGAGTGGATGCGCTAAGCAGAGTCCTGTCTAACTTGTTGTTATCGTCCGATGTCAACATGCTCTCGTAATTACTCGAATCCATGGCCGTGGATCGCTCGAGCTTGGACTCATCGTCGCTTTCCCTTTTCAACGACCCGTCCACCGACGAACTGACCAACTCAACGTCCGACCCGGTTCCTCCGTCGGCACTACCCCCGTGAGCCGTGGACGTAACATGAGTGGCCGAGACGGCCCCTTGGTTGCACACGAAGGAGGCGAGGGTGAGCGGAGTGAGGGACGCAGGCGTGGGCGAGCTGTTGAGAATGAGGAGTCCGCCCCCGCCCTGCAGTTGTGACAAGTTGAGTATGAGAGGGGCTGCCGAAGTAGGGGGCACTGAACCGGCTGCTGCAGGTGTCGAGGGAGTCGTAGGCGAGTCTGTCGATTTGGGAGTAGACAAAGCAGGAGGCGCAGAAGCCTGCGACGGCGAAACTCGTGTCGTCGTCGTAGTCGTGTCGACTGAAATCGTCGATCGACACGGTTTCGAACCGGCAGTGACGGTAGAAAACGTTGCCGCTGTCTTGCGCGGTGCGACTCGGTGCGTCGTCGTGGCCCCAGTGGCACTTCCTGCCGTTGACGGATGATGATGTTGATGCTGACCCAACGCACCAGCTTCGCCGGTCTTGGGTGAGATGATCCGGTGCAGTGTGTGATTGCACTTTTTACTGTCGCACTGGGTGCTGTTTTTAGCACCTTGGTTGTCGCAAGGACATTCGTGCGTTTTCACCTGGTTGCGGACGCGCTGCTTCTCCATCAATTGCTGTACGATTGCCTCTACAGTTTCCGCCGTCTGCAAAATTATATATTTCATTAATATAATTACATACTATAATAAGTAATTCAATTTTTCAAAACAATATCAATTTGATCTGAACAAACAGAAACGTTCGAATTTAATTTTGTGAACAATATTGTGTTATTCGCAAATAAATTGAGGTTGCGAGTAACTGATAAGGGGACCATTCGAACAAGATTCTCGGATTTTGTATTTTTTTTTATTATAAGCAGAGGAATATCATTGGATTACATTGTTAAAGTATCAATTTTCAAAACGAATAGGAAAAAAGAGACGTTGTTTCCGATGCTTTTTCATGGTATGAGTCGCTGAAACCGTAACTTCAAACAGTAATATCATTTTCAAATTTCCCATTAAAAATTTATATTTTAATAAGATAAAATGATTTTTCTCTGAATATATAAAAAAATTGACAAAAGTCTGTGAATGTCTTATTCAAATCATCTACTAGTAAGAATGACTTTGCCAAAAGAAGAAACTAAAGAGGACATTCTTGTACTTCCAGCATTGTATTTAAAAAATGTTTCTCAAAAATGTACATTATTTTTAAAAAATAAAAGTTATGGTAAAGATTTTCTTCACTGTAACTTAACAATTTGTATTTTTTTAAAATATAAAGTGAAGATTTTCAGCAGACTGTAAAGCATGAGAGCTGCCAAGTTTTTTTTTGAAAGGTGGCGCAGACTTTTGGCTAACCACATTTTGAAGGTAAAAGAATATGAGTTAGGAGTGAGGTGCCGAGGTTAACAAAGAGGTGAGGCAAAGAGGTGAGCTTAGATGGACTTACAGAGAATTTTGTAGTGGTTAGATTGAAATGTTACACTACTAAATTTTCCAATTGTCAAGTAACAGTAAAAAAAAAAACAAATTTTTAAAAACATTTTTCAAAAAACTCCAGACCTAAGGTGGTTTACCTGGCTGGCGTCACCCCCGCACCCGCCCTTGCTGGCACCCACGCTCTCTTAAGTCATTTCAGACATTTTTCTCTAGTATATAACTTTCTCGTCCTCCTATTTCTTTTGCCTCTTTTATAAGGACCCGATTGGAATAATTCAAGTGCAAAATTAAAGAATGACTGATTTCTAACAGGAACACATTAAAAAGAAAAATAATCTGCCTGAATTATTTTATATCATTATTGCTCACAATGAAGCAATTACATCAGAGATGCAATGATTTAAACTTAAAATTTGATTATAACTGTCTCAAAAAAAGGTTAAACCGTTGGGGTTGACCTGAAGGGTGAGAACAATTAACAAATAACAATTATAAAGCAGATGACATGAATGCTTTCATAAAAATATTATTAAATTAAGAAGTTTTACAATAAATGCCAAATTAATTTTAAGCATCAATATTTACCGATATTTCCAGTTCGTTGTTGAGATCGGGTTCGTTTTCACTGAAAACTGTAAAATAAATACAATAGATAAATAAATCTTAAATCAAACAGAGCGAGTGATTCTTATCTTACACATTGGTTTAAGTTGAGAAATAAGTTCTTCTTTAGTCCACTCTTTCTTGTCCCCACAGAAACTGAGGCTAGGTGCAATAACCAGTTTATTGTCATCGCTGTACGGTACATTGAGGTAATGTACAAGTACAATGTCAGGGTTCTATAAATAAAAAACGAAATCTGTCACAAGATCTTCGCAAATTGACGTGCCGAGCTCTACTTTTCAAAACTGATATTGCAGAAATAAAAAAAAATTTATTCCCGAATATTTTCAGTCAAACGAGTGGCTTAAATGAAATACCCAAAACTGTCACAAAAAATTTGATAAAAAATGTCAGCAAAGAAAAAATTTACCACGTTTCATGACAAAAAGCAGCAATCGACTAAGTGTAACACTTTCATAAATTCTACTTGTGCTTCAACCCTAATGCCCGACATCTTTATTGCATTCTTCGATTTTTCAATTTATTTTCCCCTCCTCGTACCAACGGGAATAATAAAGAGAGTAAACTAAACTTTTCCAGACATTAAACATCTATTTAGTTTAGTAATTAAGTTTGGTATACTCGTAACAGTGCTTAAAAAGTAACAGATACATTAAATATTAAACGTTACGAGGCACAAAATGCAATGACGTAAGCTGCCAACATTATGTAAACGCTGAAAGAGCAAAAAGTGTTAACAGAGCGCGGCATCGGTTTGATTTTATTCGCTAATCTCATTTGATTTGTATTTTTCAAAATGTGCCTTCTCTTCAGATGCACGTACGCAATCTTGAATCCCAAATGCACACTTAAAGTAAACAGAGGCTCTGCCCTTGTGAGAATACTTGGACCGCCACATGATTAGTGTAACTGGCAGCTGTCCAAAGAAAGGCAGACAAATTTCAGCCAAGTAAAACGTAAAAAATAAAAAAATTTAAAAACTCAGCAAAAGCGGAGCTCGAAGAAAAAATATTTTTTAAAAATAGATTTCAGCACTTAATAGAATAAAAGACTGTCAAATTCGTCTTTTTCAAACGAACCGAACATAAAATCGTCCAATTGCACCAAACAAATTTTTAAAAATGCAATAAATATTTCAAATTTTATCTCTGCCCATAGACCTTTTCCGCAACTATTTCAATCACATTCGGAATGGATAATAAAACTCACCTGAAGTAGCCAATAACAGCGTCTGTGGAACGTAGGAAGAATGGCCGAGTGGACATAGCATCCATAAATGCACTGAATAAACAAAAATTGAATTTAAATTTATAAAAGACAGGAAAAAAAATCGAAAAATGGAGTAAATGAATAAATAATTCAATAGGTTAATTCCTCTTAAAACACAGGCTAAATGGAATTTTAAATTTCGATTCCCAGCCACACCTGAGGTGATGCGCTTTAATATAACCTTGAATCGTACCTGACTGCTTTTACATCACTCATAAAAATTAAATGAAATCTCGTTTAATAAAAATGTCATTAAACAATTCAAAATAAAAAAGGTGCATTTAATTTATTCAGCACATGCAAAAATCTACTTTAACTTTACAAATTCTGATCAATAAAACACGTCAATGTAAAGGTACACCACCGTCTAATTATCCGCTCGATCCCCAATTTTCAAAACAAATTTAAATTTCTCTCTTCGCGTGAGAGGTAAACGGGGACAGAGAAATTGCAAATTGTATTCGCTAAATAATCCTCGCGTTTCCATGACACAAGTGTAATTTTATACACTTTGAAGAGAAATCTTTAAGAAATATTCAAATTAGAGTGAAATAAAAAGAATTTATCGGTTTTGTCTTTCGGTCTACGACTTTGCCACTGAAAATAAATAATTTAAATTTTATTCACCGGATTTAACAAATGACAAATATCCTTAAAATTTAAAATGTATCATGATTTTAAAATATTTCTCACCTCCGTGCCCTGTACTTTGAGCTTCATATGATCCTCGCGCGTTGTTTTGCCGTCTTTTCTCTTTTTCCAGCAATATCCATCGCGCCGATATCGCACTTTTTTCCGACTGTACAACAACATCGATCCGCTTTTGGGCCTGAACGCAAAAACAATTTCAAGTTATTTATTTTTCATGAAAACAACAATACGCTAATGTAGAAAATATAACAAAGTGTATTATTCCTAAGAGTACCCAGGGAATTAATACGAACACAGAAGAAAACCTGACGAGAGTAAAAGTCTGACATAATTTCATATTCTTTAACTCTGCCGGCAGCAATTTTTTATTACAGCAATTCATTTTAATACGGTATTTGTCATGCTATGAATTATGGCACACACACGCCTAAGGTCCTCGCTTTGACAGTGAAATAAAGAAAACCGAAAATTAAAGTGAACCAATTCACCCAATTTCGTACATCGCGTAATTAAACAACATTTAAAAAAATTTCTAAAAATTAAATTGGAATTTAATTAAAGAATTCTTGTAACCCATTAAGAAAAGAAAAAACTTCTTAAAATGCAAATGAAGCTAATCCGAATACTTCAACAAGATTGGAAGTCTCAATTCCACGCCTCAACAACAAATAATGAAATGTAAAAGCACGAGTAACATTCGCAACAATAAAAAAAAGAGAATCGTTTTAATTCAATCAATGGAAAAGAGTATAGTTTTTTAACAAAATAAAATATTCAAATATTTAGTACAGAAATGTCTGTAATTTAAAAAATAATTAAGCCGTCGTAATTCATTTTGTACTTTCCCTCTATAAACCCGAAATTACCAAACTAATGTTCATTGCCAGGCAATTCTTAGCAGATTTTACACTCGCGCAGCCACAAAAGAACATCCCATAGCTTCAGGAAGTGAACTTCTTGATTGTTTCCACGTATCCGCTGCGCTCGCAAAATGGCGAACAACTCGTAAAAATGCCTCATCGTGAATCACGTTCCGTTTTCCAAAATTATTATCGTTTCCGAATCGCAACTTCCTGTTCTCATCACATCGTGAGTTCGTGTTTCATTACTCGTTTTCACTGCCAACGTTATTCGTGTTAAGAATTAATCACTTCATGATTACAAAACCCTCTCACTTATCGTTTAATAAAGCATTATTGACGATGACGAATCGGTAAATCCATCACCCGAATAGAATTTCCAAAATTTACTTTTCAGACGTTGATCGAAGAGAGTTTTCTTTTGACACCTTTGACTTGAATTCGCAAGTGGATTTCTCCCCCCCCCCCCTTTTTTTTGGTCAAATAAGAAAAAAAAACATCAAAGAGAAAATATTTCATATTTATTGTTCTGGTCGCCTTGGAAACCGATATCATCACTATCATCAACCTCTTACTTTGCCGCGAATGAAATATGTAAGTAACTCATTTTCAATTCAATTTGCTTCTTCACAGCACCAATTTTTAATCAGCTTTTAAATTATTTCAATAAACTCGACAAAGACAAGCAGTAAAGCATAGTCGACTACGGGATGAAGTAAGAATTAAAATTTACATATTTCATCTTTAATTAAACAGCGTTACTGTAAAATGTCATACACTCTCAAAATTCCATCAACTCGCTTATTAATTCCCATATTCATAGTTTCAAGTTATTTTAATTAGTAAGGAATATTGAATAATAACATTAGGAGATTAAAAAAACTGAAAATAAGATAGAAATGAGTTCAAATTGGCTAAATTCCTAATTGTGTGTAAGACTTGTAACCTTTATATGAATAATACTATTGTCCAATTTGGTCTCAGATGCCAAAGCCAATATCAACAGCGAGGGCACGAAGTGAAACAGATGGCAGTGTGTTAAAATGGCTCATAGTTACATAACGGCACAAAATTTTTCGATACAAATTGCAAGCCAAAGGGCGACTTATATAAAATTCTCCTCTTGGTACCAACACAAACTGAAATGGTGAAATCTGACTTGACTTAAGATTAAAAGCGAATAAATTGTGCCGTGTTAATTTGATTAAACGTCCAACACCGCAAAAATAATCAGATTTACAAAAAATTATAAAAATTAAATTTTTTGTATAATTAACAACAAATTTAATTATAAGTTTTTATAATTTTTTTTGTAGTACAATTTTTTTAAAAAGAAGATAATTTAGTCATATGCACTGGAAAAATAATAGATTAACTTACAAAAACTTGCAAAATTAAATTTATTGTAAATATCTAATTTATTAAATATCTAAATTTTAATTGTTATATACAGAATTTTTGTAAATTCTTCTCTTTTTTTTCAGTAAGAGGAGCAGCAGTTACTCGAAGAAATCCAGTGTTTTCCCTAACGCCATAAAAATACTTAACTTTTTACTGCCAGAAAATGCCTTAGTCTACAATTTTATTTCATATTTCCAATAAAGGGCTGAAATAAAAACGGAAGATTTTTTTTTTGAAGAAAAAATCAAAAACCAGGGCCAAAAATTCCTTTCTTTACCTCCACCCCCTTTTGGATGCTTTCCTCCCTAAGCACTTCACGCTTTCTACCCATCTTGAAAATTACATACTTACAGGAAGCGAGAGAGCAAATCCACACCACAAACCAAATATTTGCCCACTCACTCCTTTTTTTCCTTCCCGCCCTTCATTTTCTTCTATCATTGAACTTCAGCTTCACTACACAAAGCAATATGAAAAAAGCCACTAAACAAAATTAATTTCCATGGATACGTGGAAAATTCAATACTAGTGGAATAAACCCAGCAGCAATGTAGCAATCCTCATTTCTTTTCTTTTTAACAGATGACAAAACTCATTTTTCATCACATTTCAGATGAGATTTTGAAAAAAAAATTAAACAATGTGCAAATATTCCTTTCGAACAACCAATAATTTCTTTTCCAAAAAAAACTTTGGCCTCAAATCACTGGGTAAATCAAATTCGGTCGAGTTTAGAAACCTTTTTTTCTTTAATGGCAAAATTCAACCGTTACTTTTTATTCGCCTGTGATTTAACCATTGCGACATTCAAACCGTGTATAAAACCACCGTTATCGATAAAGGTAAAATCGTTATCGTTAAAATAGTGAACCGCCTCAAGCAAGTTGCTATCACTTCATCCTGAATTTGCATTTGGATTGTGTTTAAATTGCAGGAATTGTGATTTGGAATGTGTTCATTTTTGGTCTTCGAGGAGTTGCGTACGACCTTAAGCAATATTAATTCTCACATTTAAAAAAATGTTTTACACTGGTACATTGGGGGAAAGACACATTTACAAAAACATACGTAATTAAATTTATTGTAAAAATTTAATTTACATTACATTTAAGTTTGCGAACGCTTGTAAAACCACAATTTACAAAATTCACAAAAGTTATGTAAAGTGTGGTTTTAATACCGTAAATGTAACGCGCAGTTCTTTACAACAAATTTAATTGTTTTACATTTTGTAAATCTGTTTTTTTTTTCTTTTTTATTGAAATTGCCTAAATAAGCTAAATCTCAAAATGCACAGCCGTTAATACTATACACAAACATATGTTGGTGTATAGTATTAAATTCACCTAAACTGAGTTGAAATATGTAATTAAACTTTACCGATCAATTATACATCCACCCAAAGTCCCTTATTGATCTGCACTTAATCCACCCTAAAAATTGATCTTAACCTTTTTCACTCCATTTATCGTGACACATTATTACATTAATAAAATAAAAATTACCCCGATACGTCGCCAAACGCGCCTAAATTTAAATGCCATTATGGAAAATAACTGATCCGTACATTATATTACTCAACCCCACTTTAATATTGCCTTGTAGGAGGTCAAATCGTCTCTGGAGACTAATCCACAAACGGAGTCTCTCGCTATTATCAGAAATGAAGATTAATAGCCAGGAATTTGATCGTGCAACTAATAAAATAAGCCAAATTCGTAATTAGAAGTACTGCATCACCAAAAACAACAACAAACTGCTTGTCGTCTTTACTTTGTTTATTACTTTGCATTCAACTGTTTTATTAATTTATTAGGATGGATTTGGTATTAACTGAATAAAGAGAAGAGAACGAGAGAAAAAAAATTAATTTCCTTTCCCATCTAACGATCAACTTAATGAGTTTTTTTAATGCAATTTCAATTTCCTTCTTGTTCCAATTCAATTCTGTCTTTCTTTTCTCTTTTATTTGTTGTCAGAGAATAACACGTAAACGAAAAGTGATCTCTTCTATTTCCGAATCAATCAGCCAAGTGAATAATAATCCTTTTATCACCTGCTCTTTACTCTCATGATATTTTCCTCTTGTCATTACATTTCGTGCATCATAAATTAAACATGTAATAAATTTAAGTCGTTTTAATGTCACGCTGTCCCACCATTATCGAGTCGTTACTCCTATTTTAATTCAGCCGGTTTTATGATTCATTTCGTGTCGCACCCTCAAAACTATATTCCTCATTTATACATCGTATTTTTTATCCCTTTATTTAATCAATCGATAATAAGAAAGCCATAAATTACCTTATTTTCACTTCCTTAGACAGCCAGTCCACATGCTTTTCGAAGCAGATAAGAATGGCTGCAATTTCCTGCAAAAATTCAAGTTAAAATTCGTTAATTTTATAGTTATGGCATAAAATATTGTTGAAAATTGTTTAAAATATTATTATAGATTTTAATTTTACATTGCACCACGTGATAACCAGAAGTGAATTAAATTTGTAGGCTTACAGCGTTGGATGTAGGCTACAGGAGTCACGCTGGGATATTGTACTCAGATATTGTACTTACCAGAAACGACTAATGTATAATTCACGAAGGTCAGTTGTGACGTAATTTTTGTAGTAATCTCACTAGATTTGACTCGCGCAGTAGAATAACGTGTAATTTCCAAGCGATTTACGTTCTGGATGCGTTCTTGAACTCAACAACGTGCATCAAAACGACATAAATCGGATGCATTGATGCGCGCATGCATCAGTGTGAGTGCTCACTGAAAGCACCATTTAAAATGAAGGTATGGAGAACAAAACAACGTAAACTGAAGAGCCTGCACACAATCTTCTAACAACTAAGTATTTCACTACCATTTTTGCGTTATCAAGTACAAAAATCACCTTTTCCAAATAAACCTCCATTTTTTTCTCGTTTTCGTCGAAAAGCAATAAAATCCTTTATTACATTCGATGATTCGATAAATATTGTACGAATCTTCCTTGACGATTTAGTTGTTTTTTTTTTACAGAAATAACAAAAATAAAATAAGAAAAACCTCAAAAACAAATAACGGAAATCTTTGAAAGGAAGAAAAAAAATAGATTTTTCGAAGAAAAAGAAATAAAAAATAAAAAAAATAGTTAAAATTGAATTAATTCACCAGAGAAAAAAAAAGTCAAAAGTTAAAAGAAAAGGTGAACTCCGATAATGCTTCAAGAAACCTAACAATGCTCGTAACGTGAAGACACAGTCGAAGATGTATACCTCATTTGTATTCCAACGATGTCGCTGAGTCGGAAAATGGTCAGCCTTTGGAACACTCTCCAAGTTCTCCGGGAGTTTAATCAGCTTCCCACTCACATCCTCACAGTCTGAAACAAGTAAAAAAGAAAGAAATATATTAACACACAAAAGCAGGTAACAAAAATCGCTACGTGACTAAATTTTAAAAAAGTTACATTTAAAACCTTTTACTTTTCAAATCTTTTTCTTATCAACAAGAAATACACGTTATTAAACCTTCTAAAAAGTGGTTGAAAATTAATTTTCTCTTTGATAGCATCAAATTGCATAGCATCAATTCCCGCACTTCATTTTCATATTTTTTCAAAACTTGTTAATTGTTTTTCATTATGCACGCAATGAATGGAAAAAGTGCTTCACGTATCCCAGCAATGTGAATAAATGATGGGAAAATTGTGTAGTTTTCAAAAATAAATAAAATATTTATCGATTTTTTAAAACGCTAGAAAATTTAAATTGAATTTCCCCGAATTTAAAATTTAAACTTCATGCTAATCAATTCAGAAAGAAGAAATTTAGAAGAAGAAAAAACGAGGAATAAAAATAAAAAATCGCACGTGGTGAAAACGGTTTTTTACAATCCCAAAAAGAAAGGCAAGTTCTTTGAGAAAATACGCAATAAACTGACATTTCATTTCAAGAAAGAGAAAAAAATAAAAGGAATGTCGAGATGGGCCACGTTCCAACTCATTCTCTTCGTTATCGACACCATTAATTTTTTTCACTCTTATTCTTTTTAACTAATTATTTTAAAACAACCAAACACAACCTTCCCTCACTCCAATCCAAGAAGAAAAAAGAAATTTAAAAAAAAACTCATTTTTACATCCATCTCATAAATATTTAAAATTTCTCCCATTTTCAAAATAAATTCACAGAAAAAGACATTTCTATTCTCCCTTTCATACTCCAAAAGCGCCGCCCGCCGACTCACTTGCCCGCCCGACACACACAGAAGGCTAAGAAGCCACTTTTCAAAGATTCCACTAACAGATAACCGAACAGCTCCTCTGTTGGCCTCTATTTACTTAGAGCTTCAAGGACTAAGCTCAACCGATTTTCATCAATCACTGTCGCACACAAGTGTAGCTGCGAGGAATGTTTTAGTCACTAATTGCGAGCGAGTAATGGTTTAAAGAGTTAATGCGTGATACAAAGAAAAAAAAGCAGGAAATTATCGAATAATTAAAGAAGTAATTTCGAAGCGCAAATAAATGAAAATTCTCGACTTGATTATAATTAAATAAAAATTTTTTGTCTTTTGCTTCTTTAAATTACATTAACTGAAGTGCACGGTCGGATAAATTTACTAAGTTGGTAATTGATTAAAAAGGGGAAAAGGGGGTGGAAAATTGAGACGGCGGACTTCACAGTTATGTCACGCGCTGCTCGTTTAGCCCGGAGTATTAGAATCATTTTGACCAGTGCTCGCATCACGGCTAATGGTGTGATCCGAGTAGTGTTTCGGCAGATCCGCTAAAATTGATTGCGAGAACCAAAAGGAATTTCTTAAAACTGACTATTAAAATTAACTCGAATAAAGGATTGCGGCTTAAGGTTACAAACGTTAAGTCTGTGATTAAAAATTTAATGAATGAGTTTGCTGAGTTAAATGCTTTACATATTTATCGAGGCATTAACCCGAGTTAAATGAAATATAATTAATAAATGTCGAAAAACACTTTCAAGTTGAAAGCGTTCGATTAAAAATTTTATGCAAGCCAAATCGCACCATTCAAAAACAAATGTGAAAAGGAAAAAAAAAAATTTTTTCTAGGTGGAACATTAATAGGAAATTGAAAACCATTTTCGGCAAGAAAATGGAATGAACGAATCGGTTAAATCCACGTAAATATGAGTCGCGCGATGTAAAAACTCCGAATTCGGATGCAAAATTTTAAATGGTTGATTTTTTTTTAAAACTTTCATTCCTTTTACTATACCTAACCAGCACAAAAAAGCATTACATTGTTGTTGAGTTAGTTTTTCATGTTTATTTAATAAAAGTTTTTAGATTCTAAAACAATAAAAAGGAGGGGGAAAAAAGGAAAAAAAGAAATAAAGAACGAAATTGGAACAAATGCGAAAAGTTTTATGCGCTATGGTTGAGAAAAGCTGTTATGAACAAGGCAAAATGGGACAAATGAAATATCATTGTGTGATACGTGCCAGGTAATTTTCTTGAGCAACGTCAAACGAAAAACTCTTGACGGAAGCAGAATGGAAAGGAAAAAATCTTCATTACATCCAAAAGAAGGTCTAAGGGGTGAAGACATTTTATTTTCCATAAGACCAGTCGTCTAATTAACCGTAATGAACTTAGCATGCGTGCACATTAAAACTCTCTGTGTTAGCATTCTAAGTAATGAAGCAAAAACGTAGTAAAACGTTAAAGCATTGTTGCCCTTTCGTTGACTTTGAGATCAAACTACCTTTGGAAAATAACAAATTAAAAACTTTATCACAACTCTAATATTAATGGTCAATTTAGCAGTGGAATATGTCTTGCGTTCCTGCGGCCATGTGTAAAACTGTCGTTTCGTAGAAGCGGATTCAAATTTACGTTGTTAGGGCTTTAATTTTTGACCTCGTACTCATTTTGCAGTGCACGCAAAATGTAAATTATGGTTTTACATTATTTCTGACAATTTTTCCTGCGATTGAAAAAAAAAGTTATCTATTAAGTTTTCGATTAAACGATACGATAGTTCTCTTTTAATGCAGATAAAATTTTTTTTTCTATTTCTAAGAATTTATTTTGTTCTGTTTTAATTCAATCATAATAATGCCTAATGCATGTCATTACGTATAGCGTACGCTCATGCAGATGTTAGCAATTACAGAAATCAAATCATTAATCATATTAAAGGGACGGTATCATTTCCGTAATCATTCCTCCTATTCCTCGCAAAAAAACATCAGTTAATAATTTTTTTTTTTTAAAATACAATTTTTAAAATTATTTCATTACAATTTAATTATCTAGAGACTATTTTGATACAAACCACACAATCTAAAAGTAAATAAAAACTTTACGAACATATAATTATTTACTTTCCTTCTACCAAAACAAATAATAAACTCTGTTCAGTTATTGCCTAGGTTTTATTAAGTCGAGTGTAGTTAAAGCAATTTTCAACTCAGCTTTATGATGGCAAACAATAATTGGGTCAGAGCGCCATTAACTCGCTTCTTCATGTATTACTTTTTTTTCCTTTTTAAGGCGCAAAAAAAGTGGCAATAACACGTGGTACTGCGCTCCCTCCATCCAAAAGATAGATGCCAACAACCCATCCTCTCTCTCCATCAAAAAAGTCATCAACACTAAAATGTTGAGTCATCTATAATTGGTCAAAAACTGACGCGAGATCGAAAAAAAATGGTAAACAACATCCATTCGTGATCTTAATGAAGTACCATTCTCCGGGTCGGTCATCCAAAAATTGCAAGATCGATTGAGGGCACATAAATTTCTTTTCTATATCTTTTTCTAACTGCTATCCCCTTCGCATTCCCATTGGAAGGATTCTTGCAGTCACCTTCAACAGCTTACCAACGCGAGATGAGAGAAAAGAGGGGAGAAAAAAGTGAAGAACACATGAGATTTTACAAGGATGTGCAAACAAATCCTACATCCCATTCTCATATGGAACAGAGCTTTCCATTGAATCTGCCTATCACTCCGAAAGGAAAGTTCTTCCGAACGAACATATATTACGGCGCTTCGTGTCCCCTAATACTTCTTTAAAGAAGAAAAATAAAGTGCAAAGCAGAGCCGAGCTTACTTTATTAAATATGTCTATTTAATTTCATGCTTTTTAAGAGGTGGAGACTGGAGGAGTCGAGATAAGAGCCTTGTTAGCCATTTTGTGTACAGATAAAGTTGAAATATACGTCAGAGAATTACAGGAATGGGGCTTTGTAAGCAACTTGCATGTCAACTTTTATCTCGTTCAGAACGGCATTAAATCATTGTTGACAATATTAACCTCGGTGATAAACAGGTGTTTTGCAGATAACTAGCTTCACTTGCATGTAAATTATAGCGGTTATGTGCAGCAAATATTTTATCATCATTATCTCTAATTGCGTTAGTTGGTTACTTAAAAAATAAACTGACACCTAACCTCGTGCACTGAAGTTCTTTAAATGCGAACAAAAAGTGCAGCAAATTATTAGCATCATTTACTGGCTACAATTACACACTACAATTGAGAAATTGCTGAGACCGGTTGTCATTTGAGTGGAATGAAATGCTGTGAATGCAACTTGGCTGCAATACAAATAAAGACGCACCAAATAGCAACAAAAGGCGAGAAATGTTTCATCCGCTTTAAAAATCTCACTGTTCTTATTTTTTATAAACTTTCTCGACTTGAAAAAAAATAGTAATAAATACAGTTTTCTGATTGGCCAGACGGCCAGACTCAGACTCGGACCCTTTCTTTTTGTAATTCTTAGATTATCTTGCAGTTTTTTTTTGTTTTTTCCCCCCCCGAAAACATTCGAGTTTCTCTAAATTAAATTCTTAAAATATTTCTACGTTCTAAAATCAATGCGTGTAATTTTTTAAAGTGTAAAGTGGTTGTAGATTTACATTTTTCTTTCCTGCCATAACAAAGCCAAAATCAATGCTTTTATGTTTTTCGAACCGAACTTGATGTTTTTGAAATTTAGTCTTTTGTTTTCGTAAAAACAGTGCTAAATCTTTATGTAAAATGTTGATTTTGGCAAACCAAACTAAAAAATAGAGGAAAAAAAACTTATTTACTGACTTCTTTTTGTCCAGACTATTTACCTCACTTAATTTTCCAAGAAATATTCCTCTTACTCACTATGATTCATCAGTGATACACGTAAAATTCCCTCTTGCACAATTCCCCCCACTAAAACTGACAACTTTCGTCCAGAACTAACGAAAAACTAAATTTTTACGCAATATAAACGCGTAATAATAACAAATTTGCCAATGTACGCAAGCATTAAAAATAAAATTGAATTTTACAGAACTAATTTCTCTTTTCCAAGAATAAAGAAATACCAAAAAAGAGATACAAAACAAAATACAACCGCAAGTCTACGGCCCGAGTACATTAACAAACAAAGGGAATAAAAATGTGTGCGTCATTAACACTCGGATTTCCTTCCTCCAATGACAATTGTCGCAGTTAGTAATTACGACCTAAATTTTTATTTCACTGGATCAATATTTCCGAAATTTTTTGACTTCGCTACAACTTTAAAGATAAACATTCCATTACTTTAATATCTTATTAAAACATTACATAGCACATCCATTATTTTCATACGCAATAAAGCCTTAATAATGGCTTATAAACAAGTGACAACTTTAACTAGAAATTTATCTAAGAAATTTAGTTTGATGTCATCTTAGCAATTTTTTTCTCCCATAAGCTTGCATCTGCTAATAAGGACAAATTGGCGTTTTGCCTGTTTTCATATCTTGATAATGAATCTTTGACGCCATAGTGCGCACTCTCACTTTATTAGGCAACTGTGACGTTAACCAAATCTCCCTACGACTCAATTTGTAAAAAGTCATGAAAAACCTATACAATTAGCTGAAAAGCACTCGTTCGCGTTCTTCGCTAAACCCCAATCCCCTGCAAACATCGGGATAAACCTTAGTGAAATCACTCCCAACAACACCGACGAAAAAAATCATTTTGTTTTCAAATTGACATCCAACCGTCGTAAATCATTTTATTTGTTGCCAATTTTCTTCCTAAACTTTATCAAATTCCTTTTCTTAATACTCCGACTGCTTTTTCGATCGACAGAGTTTGGTCAAGCGACAAACTTGTCTTCATCTTATAAACATGAATAAAATATGAGGATAACACGAGCCCAAAACATCGACTCGGCTGAATATTCTCGGTACTCGACATGACCCCTTTTTTCATTTTAAGAAAACAAGTTGAGCAGTCCTCCTCTTATTCTCTCCCTCAACTGGTTTCCTCGGAGCCAGAAACAGATCGATAGTGATTTCCAGCAGTACTCTACACTTCCCACAGAAGCGTCTGAACCTAGATTTCCAATCCATGTCAAACGATACTGCTGTATTAAAAAAGATCAGAGAATGGATTTATATCTTTCCTCGTAATATAAATGGGTATCAATTCCGTATACGGAATTCCAAACCCGAAGAGAAAAAAATTTAAAAAATCGAAACTGTATTTTTTTTTTTTTTGTATTAAAGAAAAAAATGAAATGGGAAGTTGGTTTTGTCTGCGGGGTAAATGGTATCTTAAGAAAATGAAAGAAAAAATGTTTTCGGTCTTGAATGCTCGGACGTGGAGATGATGACTTGTTCCGATTT
Source organism: Stenotaenia linearis (assembly GCA_034700445.1). Taxonomy (NCBI): domain Eukaryota; kingdom Metazoa; phylum Arthropoda; class Chilopoda; order Geophilomorpha; family Geophilidae; genus Stenotaenia; species Stenotaenia linearis. The sequence continues at coordinate 39,996 of JAQIXT010000282.1, forward strand.
CAAAAGAGAAAAAGGGGAATGTAATGCAATACACGTTTGTGGTTATTATATTTGAATTCCCTCTTCTTGGTAGCGAATGACTCAGATTAAGCGGGAATACCCAACGTTCAAGCTTATGTAGATGTCAAGGCCCGTGACAAAGACCTCAAGCTAAATATTGATTTCGGACGAAGTGTGAATCGGTTAAAATCAATTGTTTACTCATGAAAATAAATAAAATAAATCCAGTTATTCGAAGGTTCTCCACATGAAAGCGAATAGGAGTGATTGAATAACCTAATCAGATTATATTTCGAAAAGCTGAAGTCGCCATCAGATTAAATTAATAGCCTTCAATCAATTTGAGCAAAATTTAAATTTTTCTTTAAAAAAAAATAATATTAAATTTTTTCCTTGATAAGATCAAAATTTCAAATTCAAAACAATTCAGCTTTAGTAAAATTGATGTGGATTTTGACACGAAATAATTTGATTGCTAATTTTCTAAAGACACTGCGGTTTGAGTTTAGTAAACGAAAAGAAACTGCATTTCTTGTTGTTTACGAGAAGAAAATTGAGCCCTTCCAGGGACTTTCAAACTGATTTAGAAGAAATCGAATGAGCAGTTTCTTGTGTAGATTTACCGTACGAAGTGAACTAGAACGAAATTGTTTATAGCACGCATTTATACTACTAATTGCGTCTAACAACTGTAATTTAGATCCAGACTAGATTGACTTCTAAATAGCCACTGTAAACCCGAAATGCATACCACAACGTATAAAATTAATTTCTGCACCTGAGTCTACAATTACGAGTCCTAAGTTATATATGGCTGTACAGAAAATAAAGTAAACGAACTCAATTTTCAGTTTCACCAAGAAAAAAAGAAAAAAAAAAAAGAAAAAAAAAAAAAGAAAAAAAAAAAGAGAATTATAAAGAGTTTCTCCGGTTTTCTTGAAATTTTATAACTATGACTTCCCACAGCCATATTTTTGTCCACAACGACCGTATTAATCTAAAATACCAGCCACAAACACCCTAACAAATGTCACTATTATTGGAACTCCACGTTGTTTACGAAGCCTAGAAATAGTGGGATAAAAAGGTAAGCGGAACAACGTCTCTTATTCTTCAAAGTTTTCGGATCAACATTATAAATTTAGGGCCTTAAAGTGAACGCTGGCACTTACACTATTGGAATATTTATATTTAAACAGAAGGCATTTCAAAAGTTGACACTGACCTTGAAAATACATCACAATTTCCTTTATTAGAATAAACTACGTCATATCAGACCAATCATTTTTCCTAAACTGACATGATACTCGGTAATGAACGGTTACAACATCACGCAATCGAACTGGTTGTTACGACATTGCTCAATTCGTATAAAAATCACTTCCTTCAAATGATTTCACGCTAACGGGATTACCCTCAATAAAAATCATCAGCTTCACTGATTTTTCTGATTTTTCAGATCTGGTTTGCAAACGAAAAATTCATTTTATCAAGTTTATGGATCACCACACACTCACGCTTTTACGCAATTTTGTGATCAATTACTTTCTAAAAATACAGTTATAAATTAATTTTGTATTTCGCTTGTTATCACGAAACTCATTTAACAAACAAAGTAGAATTATTCATGAGAACATTCAAAATTGCCCCAATCATAAATATTGATGAATTTAAGTGACAGAAATTTCTTGTCGCGAGCGAAATTGGGAAACTAATACAGAAATGAAGTTATTTGGTTGTTGGTCAGCTAACGTCCAGAAGTTTCACGCCGACGGACACTTCAATTGCGAGTGTAATTCAAGCAGCCACGTCGGCTATACACAATTTGACAGGTTTATTTTCACACCAAGAGGGCACGTTCTGTTGGCAAGTCGAATAAGAATCTCCTTTTACCGAATTTAAGCACGAGATACGAACCCTTTATTCCCATCATGCAACCTTGCAAGTTGTTGTCACGAGTCAGAATTTACTGCGTGATGTGTAACGGCAACAAAGCAAATCTGGCGGGTGTTGAACACAAATGTGAAATAACTATTGTTTAAATTCTAGAATAAGAAATTAATATCTGCTGGAAATGAAAGCTCACTTCTACCACGCGAAAAGATAGTTTAAACATTTAAAAAACTGACAAATATTGAAGTTTACCTTTGTTTTAACTTTTATTAGAAGCAACAAGGGAAATTGAAAATGAAAAAAAATTAAGGTCATAATTTGTTTTTAGGATGATGAATTTTGTTTCAGGATGCTTCCTGCTCTCATTGTTTCATCAAATATAAAAGTTATATTACTTTAATTTATGAAGTTAAAATGTAGCTTTTAAAGAAGAAGAAATAATAATAATAATGTATTTTAATTTATGCTAATAGGCACTAGATAATAATGAAAATGAAATCAATTTCCAATTACATTAGGAGTGGTATACTTTCTGCAGCAAAGTTTAGGCACAGTTGTAGACGTTTCTAATTTCCATTTATTAAAGGTGACAGTTTCCTAATATATGGTTTTTAATTAATGACCAACCTTGCATTTAAGTCATGTTTGAATAGATTATCGAGCTGTAAAACAATCTTTTTTTAACCATCCACTCTGCATTATAAAGTAATTCTTTCATCAACTAGAATATGTTATTATTGCGCATTGAATTTAATGCCTACTCACGGTATTCTCGTGTTGAAAATGCTACGTATTCTCACATATGTAGGTGAAATGTGCAATCTGCAATGGCGGGCTCTAAATGTTTCCGATGCAACACAAGCTATCAAAAATGATCAGATTGAAAGCCAAGTTGTCAATTATGATTTGTCAGCTTTCAGTTAACAAACGCCATTGCGTTTCGATTTACTGCGTTACCTCAGTTTAAGAAACAAGCAAAATATTTCCTAATATTTCTTCCAGCAATTAATTAATAGCGTCTAAAAATTTTTAGTAAAAATTGGGCAAAATAAAACGAGTAATGTATTTCTTCATTTATAAATGAAGTGAAATTTTAAGTAAAATTAATGTAGTATAAATAGCTACTCTAAAAAGAAAAAGCTACAATAATTTTTACTGCCAATTCTAATCTATTACTTGAATTCCGCGAATTTCGCAATTCAAATGAGACTGGCGAGAAAATGCAATTCTCAATAGATAGAAACTATGATTACTTTTGATTCTCGATTCAAAAGCGCCTCAGCTTGTAGAACCTCATTTCAGACAACTAAAGCTTAAAGTCGATTTCCATATATATGCGAGGGCAGAATTCGGATCAATTACATCCATATTTAAATTAAGGGCAGCCTAAATTTTTAGTCACACATGTAACGCTACTCATGATTGAACGTATAAAATTACACATGCAAAGGACAAAATACAAAATAAATCAAGAATTAATTCTAGTCATCATACAGCGAATATCCTAAAGCAATTTCCTTGTCAATTTACGTAATCACTTTCAAAATTACGGACCATCCATTTCCATATTGAAAAAAAAATTCTGAGAACCTAAATTATTGGGTGCAAGAAGTCATTGTGTTTCCACAAAAATGTAATTAAATATCGCTTGTTACATCAACGGTGCGCAAAGGTAAAAAAAAGTCGAAACAACCCTCACGAATGGAAGTGTTGGTCGTTAGAAGATTATTAAATTTTTATAGGGATCAAATCAATCACTCCCTTGGTCGACCTCCATATTTCCAGAGAGCACGGAAAAGCGATTGTCATCCTAATACTTTCCAGTCATTAAGTAAGTACTATTTTCACAACGAGGGACTGCACACTTTTGAAAAACATTTCTCAGCCAATTTCACACATCTGAAACTGGAAAAATTGTGTTTACCACTTACTTGCTGTGTTATTTGCTGTCATTATATAATATTTCCTGTTTGATGCATTCCATTTGAGGACTTGTAAAATCTTACTTTAAATGCTCAACCTTCTGACTTTCTGTAATTTGTATTCAAGAGTTTTCTTCATGAGAATTAATGTGACCATATTTAATGCACGATACTGCAAGAAAAATTAGATTCACGAAATTTGTCGTAAATTTAATTTTTCTTGCAGTATGATTATATTCTCCAAATATAACTTTTATTTTGGCATCCACCGAGGTTTTCTGTTGAGTTTCTCTGTTCTTTTAGTTTTTGACAGTGAGATATTCCATATTACTACGAATTTAAAAAAAAAAATTTACTACGAACTTTTTCTCATCTACATTTTAAAAAAATTCAGCTCCGTTTGACAATTCCTTCGCTCTCTGCAAGTGTACAGTAATATCTGTAGATATTTAATCTACAAACGTCGAATTTAACGCGAAAACGTCAAAATGTATTGCCCACGTTTTGAAACAGCTCTAAAATACTGAAATATACGTTCAACTGATTTTTCACCATAATTATGTACTACTATTACTGGAATTAAATTCTTTGTTTATAATAACTGATAAACTGAAAAATATTTACTCGTGATAATTCAAATTTTACTATCACTCATACTATAGTGAGATTTCCGGAAAACTGCAAAGCGTGATCCCAGAAATAAAAATCAATTTTACAGTTTTTATACAAATTGCCTATTTGCCTAAGTTCTTTATTAGCGGAGCAACAAAAAAAACTATTTCTTAGCCATTTCACACTTCACCAGAATAACTTAAAAATCATCTTCAAATTGTTCAACTCATCAACTCTGCTTTCAAATACTCATTTATCACTGCTCGAAAGCATTAAAGTTACAATACTCCAATAAAAAAGCTCTTAGCTGTTAATCTTAATAAATCAACCGGTTTATCTATTACTGCGGTTATTCTGCTATTAGTAGGCATGAGCGTATGTCAGTATTGTCGAAAACTAAGCTCATTTCACTCTTTAAAAAAAATCTGAATTCGATTTGATTTAGGCACAGCTTAGAGAGTTAGATTTTGCTTATCTTAACAACCACGTTTCCGGTACCCTCCTGTGAACAATCAAGAACTTAATACGATCCTGCACCCAACGGTCGTTTATTTATATCCCTCACAGTCGGCCGGTTAAAAAAACGATTCCAGTTTACGTAATGCAATCACATTTAATTAGAAATACAACTCTTAAAAATAGAAATAAAAACAATCGAAAAATCGATTTACTTCTGTAAATTAAGTCAACTGACCTTTCAACGACCAAACACAAATAACAAACACTCCGGTTTATTAGTATTCAGTAAAACCCACTTTACTAAAACAACTAAGGTCAGACAAGTTAGTTCCAATTTACATAACTGATTTATGAAACTTTAGTCAAATCAATTTAACGAGCAACAAAATTGAGTATTTTGTTTTGTGATAAAATTTCATCCGCTTCGTTTGCAATTCAAATTTGACGTTCAGTGACAAAAATAATTGTTGAATCACACTTTGGTTGGCGTCATAATCAAATGCTCAGCCTTTCCTTTCCCGACTCAATTTCGAAAGGTACCAATAATTAATTCACTTTCTCCCTCATCAATAGACGGGAAGTTTTAATTTCGTCTCAAATACTTTTATTTATTCAATTTTTTAAGTCAGCCCAGGATTAATATCTCTGGTGGGAAGTAGCATCTATATAGAATGTCTACGATAATTAAATATAGGCTTTCAATATCACTGCAATATTGTCGGAGCATAGAAATTCTAGATAATTCTATCCAATATATCTCGGTTATGTAGAACGTCTACAACAATTCAATGTAGATATTGTATGACAATGTTATATTTCAGCTTCTACAATCTTTACAGACAAATGAATGTCTATATAGCCTCGATATTGAATCCATGGACAAATGGTTGCTTACAGATCTCGCAGCGATATCGAAGAGACCTACCTCTACATTTCAGCGATATAGAATCTATTTACCTATATCTCAACAATATAGATTCAATATAGTT
>JAQIXT010000283.1:0-45730 GCA_034700445.1 Stenotaenia linearis
GGTCATCTCTTGTTAACCCTACGTCACCAGAGGTCGATAGAATTATTATCAAACTTCACAGGTAAGTTCGTTTAATTACTAATTAATTTAAACGTGCCTTTAAAACACATAAACAACGATTGGTCGAACGTTCCCTTCACGTTTATACTAATCATCCACATCACTAATTTAAAAAAGCTCGAAGCAAGAGAAGAGTTATCTGAAAACGAAACAGTGGACAAACAAGTTAGTTTACATTGCAAAGAGGAAATTGCATCAACAAGACAATCTCCACTTACATCTAAATGACAGTTCCTGAATTCGCACGTCTCCGAATTCAAATGCTAATTTTACTTTCAAACATCTCTTTATAAACTTGACAAAATTTCCTCTTCAAATTGATCAAAATTAAAGACATATTTTCTTTACAATTACCCACCGTTACACAAACTTCACATTTGTCCCTGAAGTGTCATTTCCTGTTAAAAATTAGTAGGAAAAAAAGATTAATTTTTACAGCAACACACAATTGAAACCGAACAAATTAATGAGAGCTTTAAACAAATCTTCTCCCAACTTATCAAGTAATTTATCTAAGAGCTTTTTTCCTCCATCAAATGAAATCGTCAACCTCCTTTTTATACAGTTTATTCACGTGCAAAATTAATTAAAGAAAAACCTAAGGTGCACACAATCACTTGATGCTTAAAGTTGAAATCGCACTGTATTGTGATGATGCACTTGGAAAGAGGGCAAACTTAGTAAAAATTAAATTTTTGTAAAGCTGATTTTTCTTGCAGTGTTTGTAAGTAAGAAATAAGAAATTATGGCATCACTAATGGTGGAGCGCGATTTGATTCGCGCGGCACAATTTTGGCATCACTTCCTTTTCGCGACCTCCAAACACTACTTTTTGGATGCGATTTCAAAGTACATCGCCCTTGTACTTTTTCTAGGCGATTTCAAATCGCAGCCAATCAGCCAATCGGTTGTCACGTGATAGGGAGGGGTTAGAGGGTGACGTAAGAAAGGGGTAATGGGTATTCAAGGTTATGATGTCATAAATCTGATTTTTACAACAATTTCGCCTTATGTCTTTCGCTATATATTTGTCACTGGTGGGTATCCACATAGCGTGATTTTTGTTGCCTGATCTTTCATTATCGAGTTAATTCCTCATTTTGTTGTCTCCTTTTTCATCTGTCGCCTACATGTAGTTATCTAGTTATCTCATTATAGGAATAGTGCGGGGATATCTAAATTTTTTTAATAAATTAAAATGGAACTGCTGTGACACATCAAACTCACTAATCACGCAAACATCAGCCAAACGAAATTTAATCCATAGAAGACAATTGACGCCATTGTACCAAATTACAAATGACTCACGATGCGTCATCCATGTCGACACCATCGTTGTTTTAGAACCTGAAATTCGGCATGCAAACCCTTTTTTTCCCCTCTACTTACTGTTACAGTGAACCACATCAAGTGACCTATCTTTTTTGGAAAAAAAGAAAAAAATTATATTAAATAAATTAAATCATTTTATATTAAAGTTATTTTCTATTAATAAGACAAAATGTACAAACTTTATTAATTCAAATTTGAACAAAATAATTAATGCACTTTAAAAACGGCAACATCATTAATCCGTCGTAACGTTCATTACTCACAAATTGAGTTATGAAAACAATAAATCAAACTGAAAAGAATTCTCTTCATAATCAACTACGACAATTACCGAATTGAAAAGGAGTATTAATTCATCTTTTTAATAATAAAAAGAAAAAGTGAAATTAAAACTTCACTTTTTACAATGAGATAAACTGTACAAAATAAATAATAATACAACAATCAATAAATTATAATTAATTATAAAATCGTATCCTTTTCATATTAACAACAAAATCAACCATTCTCCGCACTCTAATTCCTGAATATTCTATGAACTTCAGAGGCACTCGGAACAATAACAATAATAGAAATTTACATTTTATTTGCACTGCTTACCACCAAGGTAAAAGAATAAATCCTAGATCATGTTTAAAAATCTGCAGATATTCGAATAGATCAAACCAACTTTTACGACAAATCTGCACTCGAGATAAATTCTCTAAAGGCTGATTTCCACTGGATGCAACCAAAACAACTAGTGCGTGTTTAACACAGAATCTGCATTAGCAATGGCTCCACCATTTCCAGTCAGCAGTTACAATCAACCAATCAGGAGCAACGCAAATTATAAACAAACGTGGCAGCCACTCTGTTGTTGAAGTGGCTTGTGGTCCTGTGATCTCTAGGGCCATTTTAACACAGGGGCACACCCAGGCCAGTGCCCAGGGGGGCCTTACCTGAGCTCTCCTTGTTGCTCATTTTTTGGGAAAAATTGCTTATCCTTTCTCCAAAATTGCTAATTATTTAGCAAATGTGCTCATCTATTGGCAAAAATTGCTCCTTTGGCAAAATTCGCTCATTTTTTTTGGTCAAAAATCACTCAATTTTTGACAAAATTGCTGAGTTTTTGATAGTCTCTAAATTTTTGGCCAGAATTACTGAAATTCTGCTTAAAACAAAAAAATTTTAAGCTAAAAGGCTAAAGTAAAAAAATTGTTTCCAAAAAATGGTAAAGATTTTGACGAAAAATTTAATTGGGAGAGCCACAATTCTATTTGTATGGGTGCCACCACATACCTTAAATTGGCCCTGGTGATTACAAGCTAGTTTCCTATTGTATTGTTGCTATCAGCAACAATAGCAGCAGATGCAAAGCTGCATGCTTATGTTGCTGTTGTTCCACAGTAACATCCCACAATGCACTTGGCTTCACATTGCACCTGCATTTACTTCTAATGGAAACACCAGTGGAAAGTAGCCTTTATATTTCTGCATATACATTACTTAAATACTCATGCGAGTCTTCTGCTTTTATAGGTGACAAAGGTGTTCTATCATCATATCCAGAAACTTATATTCAGAAGACTTTTCTTTGTAATTTTATTTACTGTAGAAAAACCTGTGGTATATTTCCAGAAACACAAATTGCAGTATGCAGATTTATTTTAAGAGGATTCTTTATATTCTTTTACCTTGAAGAGACTGATTATAAACAAGTAGGTCCAACTTGCAAATTGCTACTATTAGCACAGATGAAATATCATAATGTACCAAGAAATTCCATGGGTGTGTCGTCTGACATCACTTTGGACAAAACCGTCGTTTATTGATTAAAGGACATCCTTAAATATAAGATGCATTTAAACAAAGCAATTCTTTTTTCACACCATGGCCAAATTTTCCTTAAGTGAAATAGAGACTGTGGCAATAAATCAATAGATATGATACAGGTCGAACCTCGTTATTACGAACTCGCTTATAGCAAATTTCTCGTTTTAACGAATTTTTTTAAAAGTTTGGTTGGATTCAAATCCATGTTCGCTGTATCGGTTATTACAAACTCTCGATATTGCTAACAGATATGACGGTCCCTTCGAGTTCGTTATATCGAGGTTTGAACTGTACAAAGAAATTTATATACACCTTTAACACAGATTAATCTATGCTTGTATATGTATACTGTATAGTAACCACTAACAGATTGGTTGGTACCAGTGATGAGCTTCAAAATTCATTCAATTGAAATTTGTGCTAAATGTCTGACGGCCAGTTGCACCAAACTTAGTTAAATTCAGGTTTACATAACCTATTGTTAAGATAAACTCTGAGCTAAAACTCCAGTTAATGGAATTCTGTTGCACCATTCAACTTTTGTAACAATGATTGCGATTGGTTGGAGTTCATCACGTGATTGTATTGTTTCAGGAAATCAAGTGATAGGCCTAACAGCAGATTAAATTTTTAACCTTAGTTTTTGGCCAGTTAAATTTTAAACCTTAGTTTTATTTTCAATCTGTTTGGTGAAACAACAATTTGATTAAACTAAGTTTGAAGCCACAATTAAACTACAGTTAAATTTAACTCGCGTTGGTACAACCGGCCCTGTTTGAAAGCATGATTATAAAATAAAAACAAAAGGCCCATGATTCAACAATTAATAATGCATGTAAAACTAATGAAAGATGTTTGTTCTACATAAGTCTGTTAACCTAGAATGATAAGATTTTGAATGACGTTTTATGCAAACTTTATAAAAACAAAAGGAACCCTATTCAATTTCATTTTTAATCATCTCTAGTAGCTAATAGCTTGAAAAATGAATAGTCCCTTCCAATCCCCCCCCCCACCCCACCCCACCCCACCCCACCTGGTTCCAAAATGATTAAAAATTTTATAATCCTCTTTAGCTCGTCACTAGATTCTACTTGATAGCACAGTACTTACAGAATCAAACTCAATTGTATTGTATAAATTGTAATTTGTAAATTCGAGCGTGTTTGATCCAGTAAGTACATTAATCAGTCTCTTATATTTCTCAGCACTTCAACTGAATAAATTAAATCAAAATAATAACAACAAAAGTTCAAGAATAAATTTAAAATAGCACATCCCTAGAATGCCCTTTGATGTTCACGATAAATCGTCAAGACATTATAGTCCAGTGAATAAAACGGAACCATTAACTGTGTTGTGCTTTAAAACTGTACCAAAACGCTCTTGGCATTACACAGTGTCCTTAACTATACGAGATTGCAATACAGTAAGTCCCCGACTTATGCGGTTAACCAATGCTATACACATATGCCGAAGTAGCAATCACTACCAGACAAACAAAGTATAAACACGAAAAGGGCAATGAAACTAATAGCTATCCATCCCAGCTCAATAGAACACAATGAATGTGTTCTAAATGGTTCTTTGTTCAAGGAGGCTAGTTTACATTCAAATATCCCGACTGCATATCTACGAATTCGTGTAACTCGAATCCGCCTAAGTCGGGGACTTCAACATACAATTACTGAGCGCCACTTTGAGCATATCTGTATAAAATGACCATTCTTTCCCCATATGATTCCTGGGACAAGAATCCTGTAAAGCGGCCTTCAGTTGAAGCGGGGATGTACAGTCCTGGTCAAAAAAATTGTCGCATGCCCAATGCTGTGCAGCACTAGACATGCGAAAATTTTTTTGGCCAGGACTGTACGTTCGCAATGGGAGCATGGATTGTGGACTGAGACGAATGGTCCACCTGCTTTTTCTTTCGTACAAGGAAAGAACAAAGGCCCAAACCCAACATTTGTTGACCACTGTTACAGAAAAAGCGGGTAATTTTTTGATTTCGAAAAAAATCGGAAACTGGGACAAAATTGGGGATATTGAGATTGCTCAGGAAACTATTCTTGTAATCGGCTTGTAATAGCACTTTATAAACACGAAGTGAACGAAACAGCTACAGGTCGAACCTCGATATAACGAACTCGAAGGGACCGTCAAATCTGTTCGCAATATCAAGAGTTCGTAATATCCGAATTTTTTTACATTGAATGAATGGATAGGAATCCAACCAAACTTTTAAAAAAATTCGTTAAAACGAAGAATTCACAATAAGCGAGTTCGTAATAACGAGGTTCGACCTGTATCTGGGTAGGAGGAAGGGAAATGCCAACCCTTTATTTAATAGTTTGGCCTTTGTACCTAATATCCCTCCTAATTTTGATCTGCTTGATTCAAAGTGAGGAGTGGAGTCTCTATATACGGTTCGTTCTCTCAGTGTGCATATAGAAAGTTACTGCATAGTTAATCACTTTGTATTTTTCTATCCTGATTGCATGTTTGTATCTGTTGGTAAACCTGCATAATACTTTCTGTATGTCTTCAATACATATATTACTCTTAGGACTCTGTCTGTCCAAACCCTGATTGGTCAAAACTTTTGAAGGGGGATAAAGTGACGACATTGTTTTTAAATTCCATTTTTGTCCATGGAATGTCCAAGGGTACCACCTAGTCTGAAAATGTTTACCATTCTTACGTATGCAATTTTGGAACATGCACAAAGACCTTCGAAATGAATTCTTGTGCAAGTAGAGGACTTACTGTATAAGAAACAGGCATTTTCTGCAATAGCACTTTCATAACTGGCAATTATAACATTTTCGAACGATTAACTTTCAGCATGTACCCTATTTCCATAGGTAATGTCCATAGGACCAGAAATAGCTTGAGAGCAATACCATCAGTGCTCTGCCTCAGGCCCCATCCCTCATTACCTGATGGTATAAACAGATCTGAGGACCACGAGGGATTTTGCACAGAGCCCTGCAAAACTCCAAGCCAGCCCTTTGTAGGCCATCCAATTTGTCTATTCGGCTATCTTAAGGGCAGCTTATCTGGAAGGCGATACCTTACAGACATCCACAAGTGGACATCAGCATTATGTCATTTATGAGACAGACATTTTCTGGACATTCTCAGGACGTCCCGTGCTGTCCGGAAAGTTTAGCGAACAAAAAATGGCAGAAAATCATACGGCAGTGTCATGTGAGTCCGGTGAAGACACTTCGCGAGAAGGACACTCGGAATCTTCCTCCGGTGAATTTCCGGAACTCAAATCCCTCGTCCCCGTGAAAATACTGTCTAATTTAAGGAGCGTAGGTGGTAAAAGATGAGGAGTTTTGAGCAAACCCGGCGACGGGTCCTTAAACCGTAACGGTGGGGGCAAAGTCACTTTGTCACAATAATTATCGTCGCTCTCGATCGGCAAATTAAACACCGGTCCAAATGTGACGCGATTTCCTTTGTGACTTTTACTTTCACCCGACGACGACTCTGTGTCTGTTAAAAAACATTTTCCCGGTTTAGGCTTAACCGGCGGCGGTTTTTTCTTCATCCCTGCACTCATTTCTTCTTCTAAAGGCGATTCTATCACTGTACCTAAGTTCCCGAAGGTTCTTCCCTTAAATTCCGACGATGATTGACACCCGACGAACTTTTTCGCGTTTAATTTGTACGCGATGAGCGACGCACTATTTTCTTCGTGTTCGTCCGCGCCTTTGTCGTCGCTCGGGGATGAGGTCAAGTGTGGCGAATCGTGACTAGCAGGTAGTGACGTCACTATGCAGTGATCGTTTTCTTCGTTCTGATCGTCCGATGTTGTTTTCTGGTGTTTTTTTGGTATTTGGTTCGACGTAACATCGGGTAATAAATCCTCAGTTTTTTTCATCTTTTTTTCACTTAGTTTCAACACACGTTTTGTTCTGTAGCGTCTATCACTAATCATCACAGAATCGATGTTGTTCTCCATGAGGCACTCTTCAGAGGGATCGAATTTGGTGATAGCTAGATGGGGTGGGGGAAATAAGAGAATTTGTTTAATTAATTAAATTAAAAATTAATTTACTTAAAGAAAAAATTTATAATGTGAGAGGAAATGTGAATTGAAATTATGGAGGAAAAGATAGTTTTGGCATTTTTTGTTGATTTATAATGATTTGAGCAGCTTTGAAATGATTTTTGTTTGCCTTTCTTTTATGTGTGTGATTTTGTAGTGATTGCGACTGGGAAGTCGCTCCAGCGTGCAGGGGCAGCTAGATTAAAGTGGCTGCCAAAATGGAAACACTGAAAACTGTAAATGTGTTCTAAGTACCTATTTTTTATTTTCAGTTAAGTTAACCTGTTTTGATTTCCATTATATTTTAGATTTTTTTAAAAATTATTAGTAAATTTATGAGTTTTGGGGGATTTTCATATTAAGTTTGAAAATTTTTACAGTTTTCATTAAATTTTAGGAATTTGTTTTGACTTTTCTTGAATTTTGGGGAATTTTGGGAAATTTCATTTCTTCAAATTATAGAATTTTAGAAAATTTCTTTGAAATTTCATCAAATTTGAGAAATTTTTTATTGAAATAATCAAATTTTAGAAAATTTCTTTGAAACTCATCAACCTTCAGACATTCAGCCACTTATTCATTTCTTAAATACGTCCGCTCATTAATTTCCATACAAAACCTCTAAAACCTGAAAAACATCCACCACTTCACCCACAACACACTCGATCCCCCGCCCCAAAAACCTCCAAAAGCAAACCAACTAACCATTGAAAATATAAATTAAACGAATAAAAAATACTCCTCATAAATAACGCAAATGAAAAATATTCAACTTTCGAAAACTTACTCATTGCCTGAGGTTCCTAAAGTTTCAAATTGAAAATAGGAAAAATTTATTAATAAAACAGCCAGGATCAATGAAAAAACACACACAACAAACAACTTACAGGTGAAATCTCGTCAGTCGAGAAATCGCCCTCGCAACAACAGTAAGTACACTGAAAAATGAAATAAAGGCTTAAAGTAGTTGCACTTTAAACTGCTTTGTCGCAAATAACTTACAATGCAATCACCAATTCCGTACAAAAGGAAAACAACAGCGCCCTGCAAAAGGTTACAGACGTTTTAAGGTAAATATTGATTGATGGTTGAGTTTCTACTTACATTTATCACAATGCTTGCAGAGAAAAAATATCTAATAGATAACTGCGGTATGTTGATGTATAAAATGGCGGCAATGGTCAATGCGATGTGAAATAATTGCACTGCTAAGGAATGTGGAAGCACTCGCCCACTGAAATGTTAAAAATTATAAATTAGTGATGTTTGTTTGGTGAATGTTTTAGTTTGAAGCTGAGTTAGTAAAAGTTTAAGAGATGTGATAATTTCATGTGAAGTATCAGTTCTTAATTTTTTTTATTGAATTATTAAAATTATAAATTTCTTTCATTTTTAATTGGCTAGCGGAAGTTAAATGTCAATAACTTCAGTATAAATATTTATAAGACCAAGTATAAGACCAAAAAGACCAAAAAGACTAAAAATCCACAAAAATTTTTAAAAAAAAATAAAGTATTATAAAAATCAAAAAATTTGATTAAAAATATTTTCATAATATGAAATATGAATTAAATTGGCATGTTTATAATAGTTTATTTAGCTTTTCAATCTATAAATCTTAATTTTTTTCAAATGAGATGTGGGTGATTGAAAATGCATTTTCAATGTATTTATGTGATTATATATTTATGGCATTTCAAATCAATGTCTTCTTCAGTTACATTTTGTAGATAAATTTATGATCCATGTTGAATCAATATTTAATCATATAGATTTTTTGTTTATATAATAATATAAATATTACATTCAATTGAACTGGATTATTCTTTCCACCAAAAGATGATGTTTTAAAAGTTAATAATTCCAAGAAGTTCTTATTTTGAACTTTGAAGTAAAGATAATCCTACGATGCACACTTGTAAGCGATTTAGATGTAGAAGTAATTTTGTGAATGTAATTTTTAAAATAAAATTTCAATGTTTTCAACATAAAACATGGCCATATTAGTGCGTCACAATCAATTAGAGGCTATTGTTAGTACAGTCGGACCCGCTTATAGCGTCAATCAAGGGACCGGGCTTAAATTGATGCTATAAGCGGGTTGACGCTACAAGCAAATCCGCTTCTAGCATCAAAGTGTTGGCTGGACCGCACCAAACGTGACGCTATAAGCGGGTTGACGCTATAGCCGAGGTCGCTACTGGCGGGTCTGACTGTATTTTATATATTTCGCCAATAACTCAGGTTATTTATGAGATTGTAATGTGACTTATGAGATTCTGTACATAATGTTATTTTTGTACACCAGGTGGCTTTTAACCACCTTTTCCTTTTATCTCATCTTTTAGTTTTAACCGAGTTCTCATGTGAGAGTTCTCATGCGACCGGCTTCCGAGATCTCCTGCCCTAGGGGCGGCGGAGGGTCCCCGGTCCTCTGTGCACGATAACTGAGTGACACAAATGACGATTCACATTGTGTTATGACTTTATTCTGAAGCCGGTGAACTGGTTAGATCGATGACTGGTATGTCTCGATCCCACGCCGATGCCGAAGCATCGGTGGGACCAAACGCTAAAGATCCCATTGGCGGCTTACATCGCGTCTCAACCCGCGGTGTTGATACTTGCGTCCCGATACATCTCTCTACCTTCGGGCTTCACTGGGCATCGACATGCGAAGAACAAACCTGTTGCATGCTTGCACGCTGGAAGAAGAGTTCTCTCTGCAGGGCACCCTCGGCCTTATATACTAGCCCCGAGATTAGTCCCGCACTTCCGGGCACGACTAACGACCAATCCCTGACCAGTACGACAGACAGTGCCGACCGGTGAGTCACCGGCGGTCACACTCACTAAGACTTCTAAGAATAAAGAAGCATTTATGGTCACATCTACAACATGGACTTTTATTTCTCAAGTATAAACACAAAGTAGTGTCTTCAATTCGCTGAGATAGGACAGATTCGAACAAAACATATTCAATGCAAGATAATGCTATACAAATGTAGTCTTAAGTGTTTAAGTAACTAGTAAAATCTAAACTAATGACATTTAATGTATTGTTTTTGAACATAATTGATCTGGCAAGAGATAGAATCATAAACACTACACAATTTCATAACTCGTGAAATGTCATCGACCTTACTTTGAGTCCAAGTCGACCAATTTGAGTTTACTCGAGTCAAGTCATCGCCTACACTTCACCAATAATGAGAGTTATTGCTGTTAGTTATTTGTATTTGCTGTTCTAGATGTCGCGCACAGCAAACAAAAACGTCACGCATTTAAAAAAAAGCATGCAAACATTGAGTTTTGTTTAGAAGCAAACTAATTAAGCTCTAAGGAATGAAAATAAAATGGCCAAGTTAGTTAAACATGCTTTATTTATTCATCAAACTTCACTTTATTTCCTTCTTAAATGAGCATTCAACCACTAATCTAGCGTTTCATGTCGGCAGTAAACAATGAGTTCAAAACGTGCTTAATTTCCCCTTAGAAAAATGGCATCTTTTCAATTTGTTCAAAAATTGATATTAGAAATATTATTTTATTTATTCACAGAATAAAATTCTGAATAGAATTTCAGTGTTTCTTTAAGTTGCATGGAAAGTAGCACGTTACATGTGACATTATTTAATTACATAATCTCTTAAAACACATTATTTAAGCTCACACTTTATTAACGTATATGAAAAAATTAAATTTTTAAGCTTCCAGAATTCTGCTTGAAATCTCGGGCTTTGAGTATTAAAATTTTCCTACTCGTTACTTTAGGGCGCAATAAAACATGTTTATGTTTCTTGTTTTCCTTTAATGTACGGCCCAACAAAAATACTACAGTGCCAGTGGACCAATGGTTAACACGCTTATTTCTGGATCTAAGTAATGCCGGCTCAATCCTGACCGACGAGTTTGGTGATATTTCTATAGGCCAGGGAAATTGAATGGCATTCTTTCCAAAGGAAATTAAAGCCACTGGTCGGCTCTGTATTGGGAAGATTTAATCAGATGGGGCCAACATTTCATGAAATCCCATACATTAGTGGACTTTAGATTTGCAAATCCATCAATCCTTGAAAATCCTCAGCCAAGACTTATAAAAATATCAACAAATTTCACTCTCTTATAACCAACAGACTGATGGCAACAGTTATTGTAAAATATTGAAAATAACAGTTCAGCAGTTTAAAATCCACTACTTATGCCATAATTAACTATCAAAGGTAAAAATTTTCACTGGCCAATGATAATTGTCTGCTAAAATACAAATAACAAATAAAATCAAGAAGGTTTCTCTGGGCATATACATATGCCCATATGTATAGTTATAATATCATAGTTATATCACTAACTTTGTGATGATTATAGTCAGATACAATACCTAGTCAAATTGCCTATGGAGGTTCAAAGGACTAAGTATAATTGCATTATTCATGCATTTTGCAGGTTTTGGCTTTTTCTGGAAAAATATTCTATAGAGTTCAGCTTACAAATTCAATCTAAACACTAGCTGGTACCCGTGGAAATTCCATGAAATTTTTAAAAAAATGATAAAATTCAGAAAATAAACATTTTTTAAGTGTGTGTAAAGTGCTGCAGACCTCTCTCAGCCCGTGGAAAACCTCTCTCAGCCTGTGGAAAATCTCTCAGGCCATAAAAACCTCTCTCAGCCTGTGAAACACCTCTCAGCCCATGGAAAACCTCTCGTACCATTATAAACTTCTCTCAGCCCGTGAAAAACCTTTCTCTGCCTATTATAATATCTCTCTCAGCCCGTGAAAAACCTCTCCCTGCCTATTAAACACCTCTCTCAGCCCGTGGAATACCTCTCTCATACCATTAAAAACTTCTCTCAGACCATGAAAAACCTCTCTCTGCCTATTAAACACCTTTCTCAGCCCGTGGAAAATCTCTCAGGCTGTGGAAAACCACTTTCAGGCCGTGGAAAAGTTTCTCAGGCCATTAAAAACTTCTGAAGGCCCTTAAGACTAATCCCGTGCCTTATTTGCAATTTCAATGAAATAATTATCTTAAACTATCCAATTTAGACAAATAAACACTGTAGAATCCAAATATAAACTTTATTTATTGTTGGAGTAACCCTCAAGCAGTTACAAAGCCATTTCAGCAATCGGCAGCCCTTAAAACTATAATCGTGCGCCTTGTTTACATTTTCGTAAAAATTAAATAAATTTTTAGCCATCAGTGGTTAAAAACCACCCAAATTGGACAAATAAACACTGCAGAATCCAAATATGACCCTTATTTAGTGATTGGAGTAACCCCCAAGCCGTTACAAAGCCATTTCAGCGATCGACAGCGCTGGGCAGAAATCACCGGCAAATTAAAACCCCTACTGAAATTTTATTAATTAATTTGTAAGGATGCAAGAAGACACGCACACACAAGTTGACTATGGCAAAAGACGTTTAATCTCGTAAAACTCCCGTTTTTATATTAAAATATTGTAAAGAAGTTGTTGTGTAGAGTGATTGGTTGTGTTTGGTGTAGGCCTACGGTTGTCGTATTGTTGGGTTGTTGCAGTTGCTGTGCGTGAATGGGATTGTTGTGGTTGCTATGGGTTGGGTTGTTGTCATTGCTGTTATTGTTTTTGGAGAATAAAGAAGCGAGTTTTTGCAACCTAACTGCGGCGTTCCTTCCACAACATTTCATTCGGTGTCAGGAGTGGGGTGATAGCCCAGTGATTCATCCAGCGCCGGTGCGAGTGCCCGTTTGACGTAGCCGGCGTCATGTCCCCCCAGTGCCCGTCACTGTGTGCACCACCAGGAGCGGCCGCCGGTTCGGGAGGGATCAAACTTGTGAACCCTGATTGTCCACAACATTTCAATATGTACAAGAGACGCCCTCTATGCTAATTGATAGGCCAATTAGCATTCGGCATAAGCTATAACGTCACCTGACGGCAGAGCTAAGGCTCTCTACCTTACACAATTGGAGTTAAAAAAAACCACTTGATCTGATGTAAAATTTCACCAGGATTTCAAATTTATTATTAGTTTTTCGATTAGACTAAGTCAAAGGCCATTAATGGGCCTTTTTCATGTTAGACTGGGGCGGCCATTTTGAATTTGATTTTTTTTTTCGCGTGACATTTTTTTAAACCAATTAAATCGCTTTCTCCTGGACAAACAAACACACTAATAGTATTTAGTAAATACTATTAGTATATATAGATTGCTTTTGTCAAATTTTTTAAGCTTTGGTGTTTACTTTACTATTTACTTATTTTATATTCTCACAAATCCATGCAAATTCACAAATTCCCAGTCAAGATTTGCAGATTTGCATTTCTCATTCACAAAAATTGCAATTATTGGGGCCCTCTCAATCATGGCCATCCACAGGCGAACTTGGTCAAAGTAACATGTTATGGGAAAATTTCAAAATCTAAAATCTCTTTCTTATCCCATGATTATAATTTTTAATTAAATAAGCCATCTGTTAATTCCACACTTTTTGCTCACTGTTATAATTCACTCACAATTCACTTGCGTACATCATTTTAATCACCATGAATAAAATCCTGCGGCACCCATGCCCTCGATTTCACCACATGTTGAAGATTGCCAGAATGGCAAAATCTCCAGAAGGAGACGCACCCATTAGTATCGACATTTAGAAATTAGACTGACATTATAAAACCCACTTTATACCAAGCCAGAACCCAACTAACCAACCAATGCAACGAGTTTAAATCGTCTTCATAATCATACATATGAATGGCTTTTTTCCTCAACTTGTTTCGTTGTAAATATAAATCAATACCAAATAAAAAATTCAATTTCTTACCTTCGAATAAAAATTTTAGCTTTACGAGACTTCTCTAACTTGACATGTCTTAATTCCGCACTTACAATCAGGTACAAGGACATGTACAACTAAAAATTCATCAAAGAAAAATCAATCCTCTTAATTTTCTCTCAAACAAAATAATACTCACCAAAATCAATATAATCACTGTAATAACAAAGCCGTAGAAATAAACGTCTCCGAACTGAATCCACCAACTTAAAAATCAAATTTTAAAAAAATGTTATTTTTTAAATACGTTGTCTTAATTGTTTCTAATTAAAATAAAATACTGACGATTCGAAGTGAAATCCGGCTTGAGACTGCGCAGCTAATGTAGCTCCAGTAACCAAGACGGGTATTCCTAGATAAATACGAGAGGAAATTAAAATTAAAATTTAAAGAAATCGATGAAAATCCAATTACCCCAACTAATTAGAATTATTTTAGTCTGTACGTTTTGCATCTGGTACATATGCGTTATTTCCAAATAAATCATTAGTTCAAGGCACACTTGAGTTGAGTAAGGAAGCAGAAAAAAGAATTGCAACGCCGTGGCAATGAATGGATACCATTCCTAGAAGTAATGAAAAGGCAACAAAAGTTTGGTATTTTAGTCATTCGCTTAATTGACTCGTTGCACAATTGGAGAGAATTTATTTTACTTGCAAAAAGGAATCTAAAAAAATGATTGTGTACGATTTAATTTGAAAGGATGAGTTATTAAATTTGTCTGCAGCATGATTGGATCATTATTGATGGAAAAGTTTCAAGGGTTCATGCTGCCCCTTGTAGCATGAAAGCAATGCAATGGGTCGATGTTAACTTAAGTGATTTTTCATCTTCAAAAATTATAACCGTTTGAAAGAAAACATTGGCTAAATTGTTTTCAATTATTTGTGATAATTGGATGTGAGTGCTGCTGTGTTATTATTTTGTATTTGAGTTCTTTCTCGATTGCTGATACATACTCTTGGGGTGGTATGAATAAAGTGAAGCAAAAACTCCAAATTTCTTGGTATTGAAAATTAATTTAAAATATTCAAAAAATTGACAAATTGATTGATTGATTGATTGATTTGTTGATTTGTTTTTTTAGTGTTTAAATAACAGTAAGTTGGAGCTTTGCTCATTTTTAATCATACCGCCCATTGTCAAAAATATTTCTATTTCACAGCATTCTCAAGACAGCTCCTTTTACATTATTACTTGACATCACATGATAAGAATTCTGTTAGCTGACTAGCGTCGCAGTTTTCTATGAACTGCTTGTATTACTTTCTTGCAGTTACATTCCAGCTAAATTGAGACATAATAATAGAAAAACATACAGCTTAGTCCTGTTTTCCTTAGAAAACAAAACTATTGTCTATTACTGATATTAACTAGAAAAATTCTATATTTTTTTCGTTTTCTTATAAACGAAGTTTGCAGAAAGTTTGCTCATACCCGCGACATCTAATTACCACGATTACATGAAGTTCCCAGAATACCCAGCTTTGTCTCCAGATTGTCAGTTCCAACAAGCCCATCAAAATCCTCGTCAATGCAGCAGGCCAACTATATCACTTTTTATCACTGAGCCTCATAATTCAATACCAGGAAGCCCAAATGCATGCAATAACTTTTCCCATCAAAACTTCACCTACAATTCTGCATTAAAAACCCATTCTTTTAATATTTCAACATTTGGAATTCAAATTTATATTTCGCACACTGAGCACTCAATCGAACCAAAAAAACATCACTTGTGTAAAACAATCTTTCACATCTGCTCATGCATCATGCACCAACTAAAACATCAATCAAAACTACAATAACAAATCAAAAATTACTTGTCTTAACGACGTCCTGGACGCAGACAAAAACGACGCCATTGTACCAGCAAATCCAAAACAAACTTGAAGTTTAAGAATCAACACACCTTTCGGAATTTTCCTAAACAATCAAAACAAAAACAAAAAAAAACAATCAAATCAAAATGAAATCAAACCAAACCATCAAAACTTCAAAAATACCTGCAACATATGGTGAGCACAACCGAAGTGAGAAGAATAAACGATAAACAAATTATGCAGCACACCGATATCAAACAATCGAAACAAATGTCAAAATTTTCATAGCTCTGCGAATAAATATTTACATAAATGAATTGAAAAATGACATTAATCAATCAAATCAACTTACAGTTTGATTTGAATGTAAATTAGTCAATAAGAGTGCATAAGTTCCGAATCGATCGCACACGCAAATTGTGTGATTTTCATCCACGGTCAAATTACACGCTGACAGCATCCATTCCGGTTTCAGATGACGATCGCTGTAGGTTACAAATATGTTAGATGTCAATTCCTTGTCAATTTCCATACCAAAACACTCACTCGCCAAAATCCGCCATTCCGCAATTCATATACCAGGCTCCGTAACTTGCGTCGGCCGAGGACCTCGAGTTTGGGCTCGTTCTGTCGAATTTAATTGTGATTTGTGTGTTCCAGTTTCGCACGTCGTGTGACGCGTCGAGTAATGACACAATGGACGAATCAACCACGTATTCAATGTTAAAACCATCTCTAGAAAAAAGGCAAAAAAATACTGACAAGTTTCTGATTTTTTTTTATTTTTACTTTTTTTTTAGAATAAAATGAATAGTGAATGAAGTAAATAGTGGTTTTAGAATTAAGTGGTTGAAAGCTTTCAATGGCAAACAAGGAGTGAGTGGAGGAATTGTTGAGGTAAAGTGAGATTAGTGTTCGTTTTTGGTTAGGGAAAGGAGGGATCTAAAAGAGAGAATAACATTTAGAAAAACATGATGCATAAGTCGGTGATTTGTAATTTAATTTGTTTTGTAGGGCTGTGTTTTGAATAATATTGTTAACTAGCACTTCTTCTCCAACAAATGTCGACCATTTTTTCTGCCTAATTATAAACTACTTACTTTTTGTTATGGCGTAAATAATATCACAATTACCCTTCTACCTACTTCCAAATGTTATAACAGAATTTACAACAGCAAAATTAATACTTATTATTAATTTTTAATTCAAAATTTAAGTTTGCAGTTTGTAATTACTTTTTAATGTGGAAAGTGCACTTCTGTAGGAAGTTGAGTTCAGCTGTCCCGACCAAAAGTGGGGGAAGACAATCTTTAGTGACATTCAAAGTAGTCGTTGCATGATACAAACTGAATAATTCATTTTATAATGGAAAACTCTGTGATGCAACTCATGATTTTCTTCGTTTATACGTTAACGCATCCATTTATTGGACTGTCATTAATATTTTAAGGAATAACAGTAATAAACAAAATAATTACTTGTCAAAATCACCAAAAGTCTTTTTAGACTATTGTATAATGGTCACTTAAAATTATTATTAATGTTACAATGTTTACAATTGGAATAGCTAATACCACTACAGCTATCACCAGGTGCCCTGGAATACATCTCTAGCAAACTCCACTGACCATATTTACATTTTATATCAATTTTAATATTTATCATTGGAGAAATGAGGAATTCAAATTCCAAGCAAGAAAACCATTTGAAAAATGCAATATAAACAAAAATTCAATTCTTCTCATCTAATTTCAATAACTTAAAGAAAATTAATTCAAGCAGTTAAAGATAACAGATCACTATGTATTTAAGCAGTCAAGCATTTGATTGAAACCAATCAAGTCTTCAAGCAAGAATTTTAGCAGTTTTTCAAGAGCAGCTTTGCCCACTTTATGGCCATTTACACCAAAAGCTTTTGTTATTTTACAGCCAACTCACTCTTAACTACTACATGATTCAGCTATGATGCTTCTTGCTATAATCAACATTCAAGTGGAAACTTCTCAAACTTGTCAACTATTGTTTTCGCTTCCGGTAAACTATAAAGCCGCCATTTCACTGGTATAGAAAATACTAAAAAAATTTCTTATTCAAAATTCTAGACAAACTTTTTTCCATTGGAAAATTCTTATAGAGAGCTGTAACTACATTGGAACAAACCTGAGCAACCGCTCCAGACCGGACGAGGGGAAAGGCCGGACGGGGATGAGGGTGGCTTGAGTTTGGCAGAAAACCTGATTTTTAAATTGTTTTTTGCTCCATTTATAGACTAAAAAAAGGCTTTAAAAGCAAAAAAATGGCCTCAAAAAGCCAAAAAAAGGCTTTAAAAAATCCATTAAAATCCAAGAAGGCCTAAAAAAGGCCTTAAAAATTCAAAAAAGGCCAAATTTTTTTCACTCCAGGCCTGTAAAAACCCATTTACCCACTGTTCTTATAGTCCAAGCTACACACAATATACCCCTACTTGGATGTAATAATTTGATAATGGATGATACTAATGCTATCCTCTCATAACTGATCTCTATACAACAAAGCGCTTCAGTGCAAAGTAAAGGTCTTTAAGCCTCATAAGGAAAAACTAAAACTTTAAATTTAATTACAAAGATCAAATGCCCGCCGAAGTCTTCTTTTTATGATTTCAACAATTTATTCTTAAATGAAGTCAAAAACTGATTAAAGATTTCAGTTACCTAATTACCTCTCTTAAAAATATACATTCTCAACCAGCAAATCATTGATTGCATAACTTTTAAAATTTCTAAAATTTCTTTTCAACTTACTTATCTTTCGCTAAATAACGCTTCGGAAGATATTTGGCCAAGTTTTTATAAAACACAACTGCAAGATCTCTGGTTACATTATCTAAACAATCAAAATCAAATTTTATTTATAAAAAAAAAAAAATTATAAAAACATGAAATCCTACCTTTTAGCAGACTGGGTAGAGCGTCTTTGGTTTCCAAAGATACCTTAATAAAATCATTAAGCCAGGGAAGCAGCGAGTTATTGGATGGGAAGTTGAACGTTTGAAATTCACTGACGGAGACTTTAATTACTTCTACAACTAAAAGGAAAATATTTATGAATGATGTATGTCGGTGAAACTTCTGACCCGATGAAATACCAAATGAATGTTTCACTTCACTTCTGCTTTTGTTGACTCCCATTAATTGAGCTAGAGATTTAGCTTGGTGCTCAATTTGCATTTCAAGTTGAATCGCATGCTGCAAATTAGTTCAGAGTTAGTAAATATACATTAGTTAGAAGAAAAGACTTTCTTGGCAACAAATCGATCTTACGAGCTAATATAAACGTGAAAATCTTATGTTAAAATGTATAGAAATTGCATTAACTGAACTTCGTTGCATAATTGATGTTTATGGAATTACGAATTGTTATTTTATTATTAATTTATGTTAATCCATTAATAACAGTATGAAGTTGGTTGGTGTTATGTGAAATAGAAAATGTAAAGCTCACATCTCAGTATGAAAATCTAATTTTATAATATGCCACTTACATTTTTACTAACAGTACCGCTACACATGTACACTTGGTTTAGCTTTACCTTATATATTTTTGATCAAAATAATTTTTTCTGTAATCAACCCACTAAAAAATTCTACAAAAATTCTACAAAAATTTGGCCGATTTGCAGTTTTTTAAAACTTTTTCTACAGATTTCTTCAAATTCTGAAGAAAATCTGTAGAATATTAATTTTTTCTAAATTAAACTGCAAAAAATCTGTAAATTTTGAAGTAAAACTGTAGAAAATCTACAAAATGGGCCAAATAACTGCAAAAAAAACTTCAAAAAAACTTCAAAAAATCTGTAGAAACTCTTTAAATTTCTTTAGCTGGGAAATTATTATCAATTTATTTGCATTTTATCATTATATGCAACTATTCGAAGTGTGGGTATATATTATAAATATACAGAAAAAACATTAAAAAAAGATTTTCTGTTAAAATTAAAATCGAACTAAATTTAAATCACTTCTCGTCTTTAACTAAATCCAAACTGGATAAAACGATGTAGTCATTTTTACATTGAATATTTATATTACCAAAGCTAATTTCAGGAACTTACATTTTTAATTAGCTTTTGGTTAACCACAACGAGTTTAATAAACAAAATTTCATTAAATTAGTTAAACCTGTATCCATAAAGTTATATTATTAATTGAATCAGTTAGCGGAAAGTAAAACTCATTCACTTTCCTCAATGTCCTACAGCTAGTACGCGTCCGTAAGATAAAAGATATAAAAGAAAAAAAAATTCAAACTTCTACATTAAAAAAAATTCTAAACTAATTAAAAACTTTATATGAATACAGTTTTAATTTTTTTTTTTTTTTTAGATGCAGATTCAAGTTATTAAAAAAAACTTTAGAAAAAGTGTATTCTTTATTAAATATTATTGAAAAACTTTAATCTGATAACATTTTTCCAATCGTGGAAAGACCTCCATACAATTTGGAAAAAAACCCAGTAAATTCTTAAAGTGGTGCAAATCTTTCAATGTACATTTTGTACTCGCAAAATTTATGCCACATCTGTCATTTATCAAAAGCATGACAGGTAAAAGCTGCCCCTTGTAGCATGAAAGACCGCAATACACCCATTGTTGTCTGGGTTTAGAGTAACACCTTGATTTTGGTCTTTTAATACCCAGCATGAGTTATAGCTACAACTCACTTTTATGGTACTCGAAGGATTCGCGCAACTTTCAATTTAGAAAAATGACTGCTGTTAAGACAGTCGTGTTTGCAATCTTGTAACTTTAAAATGTCTAAACTAGGGGTGGGCGATAACTCGAGTCGATCGACTCGACTTGATAAGATCAGTTGAGATAAAATTTATGAAATTTTGTAAATTGTTGAAATTGACAAGTAGTATATTGACCAGTAGTAGTAAACCAGTAGTTGAAGTGAACACAAGTTCTGTGTGTCGTCTATCTCCTTCCCATCCCTTAGACCGACATAAATTTTATTTTTTTCTGTCTATACATTAAAAAAAAATTATACATTAAATTTGACCAGTTAATTACAAGATTAGTGGTTGAACTGTTATGACATGTTAGGGTAAGCTCCTTACACTATATAATTCACCACGTAATGACATGTGTGTAGTTACATCGTGCGTGTAACAGCCTTACATTCATTATGGGTTAGTAATTTGAGCATGTTTTATGCTTAAACTTTCAAAATTTCATTTTTAAAAATTTGTTCAAAAATCGCAAAATTTCATCGACTCAAATTGACTTTGCGATTTAAACAATGTTGATATATTGTTAATTGATAACACCTTTTAAACACCTTTATTTTATTTTTACACCAGAAAAGTGTTCAAGTTGTACTCCTTTCCTGCGTTTAGACACTGTTTATTAAGTTACTGCACTCATCCGCGATACTTTCGCAAAACAAACATTCCTCCACTAAACCCGAAACAAAACTTACTTCCGCCGAATTAATTCCCCGACTCGAATTGAGAAAAAAATCTGCGATATCCATCATAAGCTGCAATTACAAACGCCACTCAGGTCACTTAATTACTCGGAGAACCCACAAACCTTACCTTCAAGTTCTCCAACTTCAATAACCGGGAAGCCGGCGGATACTTAGTGTCGTAGGCGAATATATTTTGCAATAAATCCAAAATGGGTTTGCCTTCACCAGGGTAAAGCTGAGCGTGACGCCAGGAAAGTTGTCTGAGGATCCCTCTGAGGAGCTTTGTTATATCAATTATCATGTAACCCAATTTCAGATGTTGGAACTGGAATGAGAATAGCAATAAAAAAAGCGGAAGCCATCAGAATAATTCATTCGCCAAACTGTAAATAAAAAATAGCAATGGAGAAAAAGGTTTTGCTCAAACGCCGGCTTTAAATTCAATTTGAGTCACAGCATACTTTTGCTTTATGGGTTTTAATGATGAAATACGTTATTTCCTAAGGGAAATTACACATTGTCATTGCACTCCCGACCGAGGAAGGTCTTAAGAAACCTTCATGTCAAAGTAATATCGAACACAAGTAGGAAACGGAAAGGGGGAAACAAATTAATTCACTTTTCTTCTTTGATTCCTTTCAATCAAACGTCTCCTTCCATTTTCTTATTAATATTCATCAATTCCCCACTTTAGTTTCGAGTCTGGTCGAAATTGATGCAAAAATCCAATAATATTTTCTTTTATATTTTCTTATTGTCAAAACAAAGAAATGCTTTTATTTCCCAGGACTGAGACTCAAATTCTGTTTGTATTGGCTGGCGTTCGGTGAACTTTGTTTTATTTGATTTTTTCTTGTTATTATGTGATCTCCATTTTTCGAAGAAAGCATTCAGTTTTAGGGTTTTAAGAATTTATAAAACTTAGTTTTTTACTTTCTATTTTAGGACTAATCGGGTTTCGGGGTCTGATTTCTTTGAGTAGTGCATCGAGGGAGAAAAGAGGTTCGGTTGTGGACAAACTCGCCAAATGTAGACGTGTTTACTCACTTGCTTGTAAAGATAAGCTTTTGAGAGTTGAAAGAGTAGTTTGATTTGTAGGTTTACAAGAAGTAGACCAATATTTTTGTCTCAGTTCAGACTTGGTGAAAATGTGTTTGGTTTGTTATGTTTTGATCGATTTTAGTGACATTTTGACCATTTTTATTCATTTTTGGATCACCTTTTCTCCACTTTTGGTCAAAGATCAAGAAAGTGAATCTATAAACTGTTTTCATCTTTCTATTCATACTTGTCCGCAGACATGCAACATCCATTCACTTCTTTTGCAAAATCGATTACAACAGTTTGCGCATGAAAGAAAAATCTGGCGTTATGCGCCACTGGCATCTTTTGCAGATCTTTGCGGAATGCGACCTAAATTTTCAAACCAGTAGAAATTGCTGGCATTGATCAAAGCCATTGAAGTAAAGAGAACTCTCTCAAATCCGGACATTGAAGGGGCGGTAGAAAATGTAGAAAACTGTCCGAATTTAAGAACATCCGTTCTATAGGCAGAGACACAAATCAGGACAATTAAAAAATGTTTAGATTTAAGGGGGACACAATTAATAAAGAGTTTGCGAAAAACAAAACTTATGTCTTATAACTTATAAATTCAATGTTAATCCAACATGTCCAGATTTAAGGGATTTATTTTTAGAAATAAATTTCCAAACCCCAAGAAATTAAAAATTAAATATTAAAAAAAAAATTATTCAAACTTTAGCATACATAGTTGTTAATGATGGCCATTTCCGAAGACATGCATTCCGAGAAATCTGGTTCTTCCCAAAATGGGATGCGGTCAACCAAAGAGCAGTTGCGACGAGCTCTGCCCATGTAATTATGAGGACACCGTCGAATATGACAGGCATGAACTGCAGTTGTATTCCAAATTAAATTGTACGCTCTTTCTAAGTGGCAAATGGGATAATCTGCAAAATAAATTCAAATTTAAATCACATTTAAACAAAAATTTAAAAACTTTTCAAACTAAATCTAAATTTACCTGAATTTATAACGGTCACGTGACTCTCTTTCCTCCTCTGCCCGGCCTTATTCGAAACGATGCACGTGTAAACAGCCGAAACAATCGCTTTGGCTATAGTCATTCGACTTCCCGTTGGATAAATATCTTCTACGAACTCCAGTCCAGCAGATGGGTTTAATATTTGCCCATTTTTAAGCCACGTGTATCCATAATCAAGTTCTTTCGCTTGATCGATCAGACAGAAAATTTCCAACGACTGGTTTTCTTTTATAGTCGCGGACTTTGGGTACACGTGGACTCGGGGTGGGATCAGTACCATCACTACAATACTGCGTTCCTGCACTTCTCCCCAGTCGCTGATTTGGCATGTGAAAATACCTGAAATGTTGAATTTAAAAAAAAATAATTAAAGGGTGGGAATTATCCAAATGGTATGAATTTATATGTCGTTCGAAAGGTATTTTCGAGGTGATTCTGAATCGTATAATGTATGGGGGTCGTAAATGTGTGCAACAATGCTAAAATTTTGTTTGGAAATGTTGAGTTGTTGTTTGAGTCAATTTTTGTAATTTTGAGGAATTTTTTTGAGTTTTTGGTGAGTTTACTGGAGGTAATTGATTTTTTAATAAAAATATTTTGATTTTGAATAGATTAGATTAAATTCTGATGATTTTTTTAATTGCTTTTTTATAATTTTAAGAATTCGCTATTACTTATAAACCTTTAAACGGTTTATGAAAATTCAATATTTAATTGAAATTATCGACTTTTTATTTATCAAAATTTTAAAAAAAAATTGACGTAATTCACAAAAATTACCAAGAATTTTAGCAAGTTAAAGTAACAATCTCAAATAAAAACTTCATTAATTTCTCTGAAATCCTCTTAAACCCACAAAAACCCATCATAATCTCCAAATCCACATACAATTTACATAAATTTCCCCTAAAACCAACAAAACACTTAAAATTCCTTCCTAAAACCAACAAAACACATCCCCCCCCCCCCCCAAAATCACAATTTCCCCTCAAAAAAACTTTCAAACACGGTTTTCGCATTGTTCCAGAAACCAGCGACCCCCAAACCATGTACGATTTAGAATCACCTCATCAAGACCTTTCGAATGACATAACATTCACACCACTCCACAAAAACCACAATCCTACAAAAAATAAAAAAAATAAAAAAAATTTAAAATCACAAGAGACTCACCTTCATCTTCGGGCACCAATTTAGCGATCATCAAAACCCCTGTGTATTGATCTTTGGTGTTTTTAGCGATGGTTTTCACCCACACGTGATCACTTGACATGTTCATGTTGATGCGAACTCTACCCTTGAACGTGTCTTTGAACCACTGAAACTGCAGATGACTCGTTCCCATGGCAATACAAGCTAGAGATAGGGAATCGCCTTGCACCTGAATTGCACCCTTTTCAGCCCTCAACTCTTGTAAATTTAAAGCTACAATACAAAAAATACAAAAAAATTACAAAAATAAACAAAATTTATGGGAAAATCAGAAAAACTCATTTCGTATGCAAATTAATGTTGTAATTCTTCTTTTTTCATTTTTTTTCACCAACTTTGCACAAAAATGTGATTAATCATGCATCAGATCTATTTATCCTTTAAAAGTACAATGTTTACATACAAACTTTGTGCTTATTTGCATAAAAAAACAATTGAAGTAATAAATTTTAATTTAAAAAAAAAAATTACATTATTCATCGTTTGTCAATTTCCTTTAGAAATTTTTTAAATTCTTAAAAAATTAAATTTTTTTTTAAAACTCTGGGTTTAATTCGCATTAAAAATGTTCGTTTGTTCGCTGTTACTTTAAACGGGGAAACGAGGGGAGAAAATGTGGAACAAGTGCTTCATCTTGCAATCTATTAGTTTTCCAAAGATTGAGTCTTGATTGCCTTGGAGGTTCAAAATGGAACAGAAGAACAAATCACAGGAGGAAGATTCACTGCATTTCAAGAACGATGTTGAATTTTCCCGTCGAAAAAAAGGAGGAAAAAAGTTGGTATCCATCAAGTTATCTTAAAGTGCTTTGACAGCAAATAGTGTTTTATAAATTGGGTGTTTTGGCTGGAAAAGGTAAATTTAATAGTGGATTTTATTTGTGTTTCCAGTTTTTTATTGACTTTGTATCACCTGAAGAAATGTCAAGAAAGACAGGTAACTATTTTCATATTGCAAGAAAAACGTCAAAAATGTGGACAAAATATGTTGGTAGTGTAGTATATCAAAATGGTCATGAAACATCTTTATTTAACAATTATATTAAGGATGGCAACCAATAAGTAATATCGTTCCTTATATGTAATGTCTTTGAAATTATACTATCTTGTTCAGTAGAAGGAATGCTACAATCTGACATAGTTTCAGCTCATTTGACTGAACTACTGCTTAATGCTGCAGTTCCAAAGTTATGTGTATTGGGACTTGGGAGAACGTGATTATTATATTGGCCATAGACTGACCAAAATGGGCTGTTGGACCTAAGATCATGAAAATTTTGTCGGAATTTAGTACAAAAATTTCAACACCCCCTCAGTAACTAAAATTACAACTAATTACTAACCAGTTTTGGTCTATTGTAATTCTTGTAGGGAAATTTTAAAACTTTCATTAATTAGTAATTAGTTAAAGTTGGCTTAGGCAAGGTGAATGCGCGAGTCTAATTGCCTCACTCCACCCCTGCATAAATTATAAATTTGTCTAAATTTTATACATTAGAGAGTTTGCGGGAAAACAAAATTTGTGTTTTATAACTTACAAATTCCATGTTAATTATAAATCTGACTTACATTTAACATGGAATTTATAATTTATAAGACATAAGTTTTGTTCTCCGCAAACCCTTTATTGACAGTATCATTTCTCTCTTTAAAATATATTATTAATATTTATTTGAGATTTTTATCTAACACAGTATTCACTTCTTTATATTAGTGGTATTATGTGCATGCAGATAATAAATTTATGTTTTATGTAGATTTCTTGAAGTAATTTCTCATATATTGATTGCACAGTCTTCAAATGAAAATAACACACTAAACGTAACCCATTTCTTATGAGGAAAAATACAGTAATTTTCAATATAAATTGTATATATTTGTAACATTGCTTTTCCATATGGGCAGGTTTGAAGCAGTTGTTCCACCTTATAATTTTTAAAGAAGTAAAACCAATGACATCAATACCCTGAATACTTTAATAAAATCTCACTTTTTCACTTCTTAGAGACAATTTATCTGAATAAAATGATCAAATATTTTCCACATAATAAAATATTCAATATTGCGACATCATTAACTCGAACTAACTCATTATTGCAGTTTTCCTTTAAGTGAGGCACAAAATAGAATCACTCAATACGGAATTTTAATTGCAAAATTCTTTAATCCCTTTTTTCACACTTATCAGTGCTGAAAACTTGAAAATATGTTGCCAGAGTTGCACCACATTGCCAACTCATCTGTAACCAGCCATCTTGCACAACTGGAACTTGTGTGTACAAATAAAATTTAAAAAAAAAAGTTTTTAAAGTTTCCATTCTCATCTTCTTTTTCCAACTTACCATAAATAAA
This sequence comes from Stenotaenia linearis, assembly GCA_034700445.1. NCBI lineage: Eukaryota > Metazoa > Arthropoda > Chilopoda > Geophilomorpha > Geophilidae > Stenotaenia > Stenotaenia linearis. The sequence goes on from JAQIXT010000283.1 coordinate 26,994, forward strand.
ACACTTTAATTTCCCATTTCTGTTGCGTATGTCAAACAAAAACAGCATCTTGCACACACGAGTGCGATATTAAACCTCCGTTTTGTATTTTCTTCCAGATAAAAAACTTCCCTTCCATTTTATATATTTATATTAAAAATGGCTACTTTGATGGTAGTTGAAAAAAAAAGAAAAGCAATTTAAGATAATCTGTCTGCATCATGAATATTTCAGTTATATAGTCTTGCAATGCAATGAATGTCTCAGTATTTGTTAAAAATGAGGGAAAAAATCGATTTATCGACTAATATACGATTATATAGAAAAATAGAATTTTAAATTTAAATTTTCCACTATCAATTTAGGAACTTGGGTGTGGATCAAAGAATTTATAAGAAAATTTCTTTTAAATTAACCGGGTACGTAAATTGTTTGCATTCTTGTAAGTAAAACTATAAAATTGTTGTAATACATTTGTAAAATGTTTGCAAAATTTGCAAAATTTTAAAACAAAAATAAAAATCTGCAAATTTACTGTGTAAATTGTTGAGATTTCTCAGCTGGGATGCGCGAACGATAGCGCTTGTCCTTACACACTATACTTAATTTATATTTCTCTGAGATTTTGAGAGTTTTCTTCGCCGCCATTACCTGAATAGTTTGGCCAAGCTGAAAATCAATCTCGTCGAACTACATCAAATTTACTAACGTTACATCATTTTTCTCTTAAATTTTAAAACGATTATTGAATAACATCTACAATTTCGTCAGCAAATCCACCGAGAAAGCCCTGTAGTGCGCGCTTTTTCTGCTCGAAAGCTTTACGATTAAGTTGGTAGCATATCGTATTTCATCGATTAGAGGCCGAAGCTTCTATTTCACTACGGAAAATAATTCTTTTGTTAACTTGTTTAATATTAATACCATGTACAAACCAATGTTACAACCGTGACAATCAATGTACTTTCACACCTGTATCAGTAAAACCTTTGATTGTGCAAAAAATGACTTGTACTTTGCAGATTTACATAATTTGAATATCGAATTTCATCGATTCTCAGACGCAACACTAATTTTCGATGTTAAACGCATTCTAAGATGCACCCGCAGTTTGGGATTCATCAAAATGGCAAAAATGTGCATATTAGAATCGATGAAATACGGTAATACAAATCATCATCTACAAATACTCAACTCCAACTGTTTCTCTAATCGATAAAATACAGTAATGTAATAAAATATGCTACTTCAAATTTTTTAATTTTAAATTTCAATATGAAAACATAAAAGAACTTACCTTTCTCCGTCTCGAACCGAACAAAATCAGTATAAATAGGGATGTGGTCAATATATCCCTTTGATATAGCTGTTGTTAAAAACATTGTAAAGTTGTTCTTATCTTGTACATTTCCAAAAAAATGAAATTCAACTCTTCCATCTGGTCTATAAAATAGAGAAACACTAAAATCAGATACGTTAACAAACATTTTGGATATTTATCCTTTTCAACATCCTATCTTATTTACATAAAAACACTATTTGAACACTCCCCCCGTTTACCTTTATTCAAAACTTTACTCTATCGATCCCCAACTCGAATCTTTATAATATTCCTCCAGTTTTCAAAAAGAAATTGCAAACCGAGTTACTTTTCCAATTTCTCCATGCAAAAAAATGCATGTTTTTGCTCAAATTCAACGCCTACACGCATTACCGACACCACAAACACAAAAAAACCAACAGCAACCACATTAATGCTTTTTCAACCGAAAACAGACAACTGTACCTAAACACACATTTACTTATTTAAAAAAAAAAATATAATAACCCCCATACAGTCGTTACTTAGAGCAACTTCCTTGAAAAACTCATTAGTTAAAGCAAATCTGCAGAAGACAAACTCTTTGAAAAAGTTGTCATCAGTGGTGAAAAAAATTTATTGCCAAACGTCAAAACCATAAGAATTAAAATTTAATTAACGTTCATTAGTGAATGCACTTCCCTCGACTTCTCTGCGTCCCCAACCCACCTTTTTATGGGGGAAAATGGTCCAACTTTAGTCTTAAATAATTTATTGATTTGTTGTAACTGCATGATCGAGCATCAACCGTATTATTTAAGCGTTGGTAAAGTTTGAAGGGCGAGTTTTCTTGCAGACCAAATTGAGTTAGTTGCCAGTGGGAGCGGGAAACACTAGTCCGATGTCAGTTTCAATTTGTTCACTGCAATTGTGTTGCCACGGGCTACCAGGTGTCGTCTCGTTCTTTCAATCTAAACACCATCAGAAACACACGAGGAAACTCAAGTGGTTCGGTCAAGTACTGAATTGGGTGGTGTCGTGAGTTTAATCAATGGGATCCAGGAACAATAGGGAGTTTTGTACAAGTCATACGCCATTTTGCTTGTTATTGTTTTTATTTTTAAATTGGGAAATGAAAGAAAAATGGAATTTTTGGGTTTGACCAAATACTCAATTTGTATTGAGTATTTGGAAAATTTTTTAAATTTCTTTAGTTTGGCCTATTTTTGCTGTCATTACAACTTGTAATCTTCTTTGTATGAGATTCAACACACAAATTATTCCTTTTCCAGTACATTTACATTGACTTTCTTCTTCTGGCCACCTCTGATCAATTTCCATATTACAATATGAATTGAATCGCGCACTACTGTCGCCAGTAATGCATTTCATATCAGTGTGCCGTATGGAGACACCACGAATTATGACAAACCACAAATCTCATTCTGTCAAATCATATCGCAGTAATTGGAATTATATTTCGTCATCGGGTGTCCAGGCAAACGAGACAAATTTATGTGTTATTTGGGATGTGATTTCAAATTTCAACAGTCTACAGTCGGAAATGCATTCATATTAACAAGTAAATTACAATGGAAATGTATCACTCCAATTGGAAACTCCACTGGAGTTCCAAATGTTAGTAAAAAAAATATAAAATTACAAAATTTCAAAACAAAAATAAAAATCTACAAATTTTGCACTTGTTTGCAGATATTACTGATTTTTTTCGTTTTTTGTTACCGAAGCAAAATTTTTATCCATTTTTATCCAAAATTAAAATAAATTTAACAAAAAGTTTTTTTTTTTTTAAATCTAAGTTATTCAAAAATATGCTAATTCTCTGAAACAATAATAACATTTCTAAAAACCAATTCCCAACCTTCAAGAACGAGCAAATCACTCAATAAAAAATAGAAAAGAAAGAAATGGAAAAAATGTGAATTAACTGATAAAATCGATACACCACACACACAATCTCATCGAAAATCAATATCAACCAAAAATGTCTCTTCCGTTAAAAGATTTCCAACTTATTTCACCCAATTTCACTTACAACTAAAAAAATCTGCTAAATTTTGTATAAAAACAGTAATTACTAAAAAAAAATGCACGTTTCGATAATTCATGCAGTAAATTTCCACATTTTCATTTCAGTTTTGAAATTTTAAAATATTTTAGATATTTTTTTAGCAAAATTTTATAGTTTTTGCAAAAAAAACTGCACTTTTTTGCAAAAATTGTTGCAATTATTTCTTACTCATAAAAATACTCACAGAAAATTCAAAATGGACAAATTACGCACTTCCTGAAACTCCCGCTGAAAAATGGACAGCAACTAAAAACAAAACAAACAATATTGCTATAAAAAATTCAAAAAAATTTTCCGGTTGGTTAACTCACCCCGTTCGTAACGGTCTGCTTCAATATGATGTAATCCGAAGACGACTTGTTAGCTGTGCTCGGATCGAATCGAGAATTCTTTAACCTGAAACTCCCAACGAAGCGAACTCGAGCTATAAAAAAATGAGAAAAATAAAAAGTAAAAATATTTTTTCTTACTAAACTGCTAATTGAAATAAACAGTGCACGTGGAAAAAATCAGTTAAAATGATTTTAAGCCGAGTAAACGTAGACGTTGTGATACGGGCGGCCAAAATAAACAAGAGGAGAAAAGTGAGGGAAGAATAAAAATAAAAAATTGAACGGGGAAGGAAAGTAAACGGAGAAGAATCGTGATGAGAAAAGATTTTACAAGCGGAAATATATCGTGTTTTCAAACCATTTCTACAAATGAGAGGAACGACGTGACTTGAATTTGAAAGTAGAGAAGATAAAACTGATTTTAGGGTTAAAAATTAACTGAAAATACACATAACGCCCTCTTTTTGTGAAAGAAATCACATTAAAGCGTCATTGGTAATGCAGTGTAGTCGATCATTGTTGATTTAAGGGGAAACAAAAATTTTTTGTTTTTTTTAAAAATTGAAAATAATAGATTAAATTTACTTCAGGATTGAAAATTAACTGGAGAATACTTAATTGCTCTCATTTTCGGTGAGAAAATCACAAATTAAGCGCTTTAGCAAATACTAGTGGGAAATTTACGTGGCAGCAATTTTTTTTGTTTATGAAAATAAAAAAACAGCACGTAAAAATGATTTTGGAAAAGAAATATAAATGAAAAATCCTTTTATAACCTCTTTTTTGGTAATAAAATCACAAATTTAAGCGCCCTAGGTAATCCTGTAAAGCCCAACCAATAATTTATCATGGGAATTTTAAGGGGCAGCAATTTTTTTTCTCGTAAAAATAGAAAATAGCGTATAAAACTGACTTTAAGAAAAATTAACTGAAAAATACTTTAGAACCCTCTTTTTCAGTGAATAGTATCACAAATTAGGAGTCGTATAACATGCGGCAAAGCCCAACCAATAGTTATAATAGGAAATTTAAGGGGCAGCAAATATTTTTCTTCTCATAAAAAACAAAAAAAGCTTATAAAACAGACTTTTGGATAAAAAAAATACTTACACCGCCCTCTATTAGTGAAAAAAATCACAACTAAAGCGTCAAATTCTAATGCAGTGAAGCCTAACCAATAGTTTATCACGATAGATTTAAGGGGCAGCAATTTTTTTTGTATAAAAAATCAAATTGTTAGAATAAATGACCACAAATTCTTGTATAATTTTCCCATTTTTCGCAGAAGAATCGTTCAAATTTATCATTGCAAGGTAAAGGAGTAAAATGAGATTAAAGAAACGTCGTTTTATCGTAATTGGATCGTCTTTTGAATTAACTTAACTTCTTCACTTCCGTCTCAGTAGCCAAGTGAAAAGCACTTGTCGTGTCTCACTGCAGTTTAGAGTCACGAGTTCAAATATCGTGCAATTTTTTTCCCACTTTTTTATCGAAAGAAAAACAAACTTTCCCTTGAGAAACGACTTGCTTCCTGATGTATTGCACATAACAGATTCGCGAATCAATATTGACTTTGGCAATATCCGAAAATTAAATTTAATATTTGACTTTTCATTTTTAAATTTATCATTTTACTCATTTCGTTTAACGTTCAACATTTTCTGAGAAATTGCATACTTTTTAGCTCTAAAATGTTTTATTGTTAGTTGATGTCTTCGTTTATATCTCGTATAACTCAAATTACGCAAAGTTTTTGCTTGGTATCTGTCTAACCGCAGCTAGAGGTCACGTGGCCTCATTATCTCGCTTTACAGCTTTGTCAAAAATGTTGACGACTTGAGCGTATTTGTCATTTAATTGCTAGGTTTAGGGTGTCTACTAATTATTTGTAAAGTTAATTTCAAGAAGTATGACTCGCATTTATTTCCATTTCTTCATATCTTCGCGTTATTCACGCATAATTCTGCTAAATTAAAGTGTGAATAAAAAAATGTCGTGTAAAAATTCAAAAATTATACAGAAAATCTTATTCCAAAATAGAATTCCATGATCAGCAATCCATTTGTATGGATATACAGGGTATAGCCAGGTTTGAGTGCCAACTGAGGTTTTTCTGCTGAATTTCTTTCGAATTTGATGTCGAAACGTCCAATTTGATTGAAACTTCAAATTTCAATGAAATGTCGAGCGAATCTAGAACCACTAACACATGGACATGGCCACACGACTGATTCTACTCAACCTTTAAATGATTTCTGACGGGAGCACCATTTATTGCTAAAGTTGTGCAAAATGACGTCATTCAATCTCAACAAGGCTTGCGGGCAAGCTGTTGAACCAGCTGCTTGAAGAAAAATAGAAAAGAATCTGAATTTCAAGGTATTTTCACAAAAGCAGAATAAATTTATCAAAAATAGAATTAAAATAATCATAATAATTATTTTGATTTTGGCTCCATTTGCATTTTGAAATGCAAGGTTGTCTGAGAAAATGCGACATCATAATTTATAATTTTGACGAAGTTAGAGTCAGAGAGTATAGAGTCATGCAATTAGTAGCTGTAATGTCAAGATCGAGACCGTCGAATTTCATTGAAACATCGGATTTAATCCAACACTGTTCTGATATTAAACAACAATATCATTTAAATTCCCAATAAATCACAACCACGTGATCACAACTATAAATCTGACCTCCACAATCCATCAATATCCTCACAACAAACAACAACTGTTCCACTACTTCCCACACGCCCTCCCCTACCCCTCCCTTTAGAACATTTCCCCCAAATGCAATAAAAATCAATAAAACTTTTATACCATTGAACTTCAGCTAACCTTCCACTAAGAAAAAAAACACCAAAAAAAAAGTTACATTTTATTCCCCAACCCCCTCCCCTTACTCCCCCCTTCCACCTTTAATCTAGGGAATTTTCAAAGTACCCTAAAACATCCAAAACCCCAACTTTTAACGGTTTTCCAAACTTTTCCTTTGCCCTTTTACCTCAACCACATCCATCAGCTCAACTTTTCACATCCCTCAATCACTTCGAGACAAAGACGCTGAAGATTTCTTTAAAAAAAAAAATATAAAAGGGAGCGGAAAAGGTCGATATACGTCACAGGAGTGCAATATAAAATGGATTGAACATGAGTGACTGGCAAGTCGAGAAGAAAATCGTGAAAAATAAATAAAAAATTAAAAAATTGGCTCACTTACCGCGTGTAAGGCACGTTTTATTATCGGATCTATGAAGCCTAAAACCCGGGTAACAGGCGCACGTGCACGTCTTGTTAGGCGTCGGCACGCATGCGTGTGAACAATTTAACTTTTTACAAGCTGAAAAGATAAAAAGAGAAATTTATTGTTTAATAAAGTGTAATGCGGGGAAGGTGCCATCAGTCATTTGTAGGGGCATTAATTTGAGGGGCGATTCGGAGGTGTTGTAAGGGGAAGCGTGCAAATTGATGATTTACACTTATTCCATTTAAAATCGGTTGGAGGAGTATATTGAGAGCCGAGGTGGAGTTCACGTGCATGCGTTATCATGTGAAAAACATGGTTCTGGTGTTGTGCGCTTGTTCATGGGTTGAATATGAACTATGCGCCGTGGAAAATGTGATTTTCGTGTGTTCTGTAAGGCGATGTTCGCAGGTGTACGGGTTAAATGGCGAGGTGTGCGTTGGAAAGTGGAATTCATTGTTTACAATAATTAAAGTTTTGGAGTTGGGTTTAAGATGTGAGCTGTTAATTGTAGTTTGTGAGGTTGGATTTGGGTTTTAGGGTTTGGGATTAAGATTTTTTCGATTAAAATTTAGGTTTTTTTTAGTCGTTTTAGAACTAAATTAAGATTTTTTCAGGTAAAAATGTACATGTTTTAGACATTTCACATCGAAATTAAGAACTTTTAGACAACTTTAGACAAATTCAGTTATTTTATACATTAAAATTTAGATATTTCAAACATTTTAGGCATTTTAAACATAATTTTAAATATTTTAAATCAAACTTCAGCCATTTTACATCCAAAATTTTACTATTTTAGACAAATTTCGACAATTTATGTTCAAATTGCGACATTCCAACAATATTTTCCTTCTAAAAGCTTTTTTTCACAACAAAATAACATCTCATGTTTAAGCGCATAACTCCACAGCCATTGCAAATACCATCGCTTTGTGCATTGTTGAGTTTCAACACATCATGTTTATGCTTATGCGTCAATGTCACGCGTCAACGCTTACACCAAGTGCATGCATGTGAACTTGTGTGCACGCTTAGCAGTGAAGCTCAGCCAAGCACTCGTCTAACTACAGTTACTCAGAGTTTTATATTATTTGCTACGCAACTGAAATGCTCCACAAATGATCAACGATGAACTTGAATATTGCCTAGCAGCAGTTATAGAAACCATAGCAAAAGTTAGTATGATGAAAATCAAAATTCTAAATAAATTGACTTCCTACGGAGCATTCAATAAACAACATCGACTAAAACTGCGTCTAGAAGATGAAAAAAATAAAAAAAAATTCGCTTACCGTCTGCAAGTGGATTGCAAATTGGTGCTTCGACTTCAATTGAACTATCACAATGGTATACTTGAGATCCATGCGTGTATCTAATCAAAAAATCAATTCAATTAATAATTAATAAATATTATTTTAATATATAAAATTAAAACAGATACACTGAATGTCATAATCCGTAATGATTTATAATTTTTTAATACTCTTATATATTTTAATAAATTTTTTGTATACTTATTAATTAATAATGATTCACAAAAGAATGAAAATCCAAGATGGTGGGTCCCCAAACACTTTAAAACCAGCTATCGAGAGGGAAAAAAAGATGGAGAAAGTACGCAATGACAAAAATGCTTAATTGACAACAACTTAAACTAACTCTAAAAACAATAACAACCAAACTAAACAAAGTTGCTGTGTATAGTTTTCTTAATCAGCACATCACCACGTTTGCTCGAACTCGACAACAACAAGTTGAGCGAAATAAAAGGGGAAAAAAATTGTTTCTCGAAAGTAAAAGGGGCACCTAAGATGTCAATCTTGGATCTCAAAATGCGTGAACGATGTTTGTCGTCTGCCACTTTATTCCTGCCCTTTGGCACTTTATTTAGAGGAGCCAGCCAGTCTCCATAAAAAAAGAGTACTCATTCAAGTCTGGTACTTGAGTGCACAATTTGACTCGAGAAAGAAGAGGAGTGAAGCACAGCCAACTTTATCAAGTGAAGAAGAGAAGGGAAATGATTCCATGCGGACCAATCAAGTTATCAGGAAGGAGTTGAAGCCCTCGAAGGCAAGCAAAGAATAAAAAAAAAACTCACTTCATTATATGATGAGAGTAGGGTAAAACGATCAATGAAGTAACAAAAAAAAAAGAAAAATCTAAAGTACACATTTTGAAAATCAGTTTTAGCATGTTTCTACAAGCACAAGCAACTGCTATGTGAAATTTAATTATAGACCAGCTCTGTATGGCGCAATGTGTAACTTGGATAGAAGAATGGCGGATGTGACTGAAGTCATCAATTTGTCTATAATGAATAGGTTCTACAGATGGGCCATCTATAAATGAGACCGGTCCAATATATGGCCATCTATAAATGTGACCAGTTGGCGGTTTAACGAAAAAAAGTCTCGAACAGTGAGATTCAAAGTTGGATTGAATTTTTCAGGTATTAAAGTGAAAAATTAATTCTAAAAACATTGTAGGCTATGAACACTAATTGAATACTAAATAAATACGAAATAATCCTAAATTTTTAGCAATCTGAGGTAACTTTGCATAAATTTGCCACAAAATCCAATAACTCGGTTTTTTCAACGGAAAGAATTGTATACATAAATTATAAAACTTGATAATTACACTGTAGTAATTATATACTAAATAATTCTAAATTTTCAAGAATTTGGGCAACCATCTCGTACAATTCCATCAGCTAACTCGATTAATAACACCTCCAAATCCAGAAATATCCAATTACCAATCAAACTACCAATTAACCTCACTAATTTATTCAATAATAATTAATTCATCATTTCACATTGAACAACATGGAACACATTTTCCAATTTCCTTCTATCCTCTTAGACCATACACTCAACACAAAACTACCCCACCATATGAAGCATCCTTTATCTGGCATTCAACGCACTGACATGTGTTCAACATCACTCGCCAAACTGCCCTACTATACCATATTTATCGGTGTAATTAGAAACTTTATTATTCCCCTTTGTATTGGCATCAATGATACATTCATCGCAAAACGCCAATTCGATGCGCTTTAAACCACTGTTTCAACACAATTACATTTCAAAATTACATTTTACAAACTTACAAACCCAAGGTTTACATTCCATAATGAATAATCAATGCCTAACTTGATATTCTACACGAAGAACAGTACCCTGCAAGAAATCTGCTCAATGTAATCAGGCAAACTTGATACAAAATGCAGCATTTTTTAATTTTAAAAGATGGCTTTCAAAATTAAACCAGACGTTGTTTCAGTTTCCATCACACACCAACCATCGCTTTTTATAATTAGAAGAAAAAAATGAGAGAATGGAAAGTATAAAAAAAAATGTAAAATTCGATTAAAGAATGAATTATCTCGTACTACATGTAAAAAAAAAAAATTTTTTTTGGTGAAAAATTTGAAAAAAGTTTTTAATCCATTTTTATTTTCTAAGTTTTCAATTTAATAGGATGTTGTTTGAATGCGTTTCATTTAATTTTTATTATCTTAAAGCGTGTTTTCAATGCAGTAAAAGTGAATTGGTTTTAAAGCTACAACTTCATTTCTCCATTTATATTTTCAAATTGTGCGATTTTCATTGTCGTCATGTGCAATGAAATTGCACTTTACTTGTTCAATAAGCGAACAATGGTGCAATGGCGCTCGCATCGTGTCATAATAGTGTATTTGCTAAAATTTGTTTCATATTAAGCTGAGCACTGAGTATTATTAAAAACGAAAATTTGATCATTTTTATTCGCGAGTTTAAGACTTTGAGAGGATTTATTTTTTTAAGCCCAACAGATTTAAGCCATAAATGATACAATATTGTGTGTGCATTTCGACTTAATGCATTTTTTCGACATTTGTTTTATGCCGATTAACGTCATCGTTATTTTTCAATACACAGTCGCAGTAACGAACCCGCGTACAACGAAATCCTCGTTATAACGGAACATCTGAAATATTCCCACAGACGTCCGATATAACTAAAACCCGTCTAATAATACCAACTGTTTATTTGAAATTATATCGATGGGGTTTACATTATAAACAAAAGTCCCTAAAATAGACTTTACGGGTTTAAAGCTGAGACTTGGGAAAGAGTTGTAAAACATTGCAAAAACAACAAATCTTAAATCCTGAGTCCTCTATACTTAAACTTAATCAGCTTTTAATCATAAATCTACAAGGGAAAAAAATGTCATTTTAATTCAAGCTTGAAAAAATAAATGGGGAAAAAAGCGTCGCGAAAGCAAAAGCGATTAGTTTGCTATGATGTAGCAGAGCGGGTTTAGTTGTTGATCGATTTGTTAATTCGTTGTGGACAAATATATTAAAGATATGATAGCATTGTTAGATATATGATTTTTTTTATATGACAATATTTAACTTTTTTTTAAAAAAATAACGTTAAATCAATGTAATATAAATGTTATTATAACGTTTTAAATGTTGAAATGATGTGTTTTAATGTTATTTCATTTCACGACATTTTAATGTTATTTCAACATTACGTTGTGAAAATAATGTTAAAATAACAATAAACAGTCATATAGACCTCTTTTGATAATTTTTTGAGTATTTTTACTTCATTTTATTTTGGTTTCCGCACTTCCTTTTGTTAATTTTATGTTTTTCTTTCACATTTTGCTCGTTTTTTATTGTTGGATCTTGGCTTCTTTCTTCGTTTAAAGCTGTACCGTTCTCACTTGTCACATTCTATAAAATGTAGTAGGAAATGGTGCAAATGAAAAACCTTCACTGCAGGGTGCATTGTATTATTGGAATTATAGTTCGAAAAGCCAGACACAGCATCATCGCGAGAGAAGAGCGGGATGAGTAAAGCCAAACCTCATTATAACAAACTACAAGAATGAAGAAAACCGCACAATTAATTCGTTATATCGAGGTTTTCTCATATAAATACGTTGCAACGAGGTTCTAGCGAGCGATGATGAGATTTTTGGATTACACTGCAGGGAAGTTAGCTGAATTAAGGGTAACTTCCCCGCAATACTCGACTCACAAAACATCATCAACTTCTCTCGATTCTGCGCAGTGAACTAATATCGATAAAAACATTCCGATCAACGGATCACACTAATTCAATTCCACTCTACAACTTTCGCATCGAACATTATCCTCTATCTCTAACGGTTTTTTCAACACAGCTTTAAATTAATGGCAAAATTAAATGCAAACTTCTCCGCAATACTCGATTCACAAAACAACATCAACTTCACTCGATTCTGCGCAGTAAACAAACATCGATAAAAAAATTCCGATCAAGGGATCAGATTAATTCAATTCCGCTCTACAACTTTCGTATCGAACATTTTCCGCTATCTCTAACGGTTATTTCAACACAGTGTTAAATCGATGATAAAATATTTCATTCCCACTTTCAAATAGAAAAAAAAATTGACATAACTCCGATTAATCCGTCAATCAAATTCCAATTTTCTGCTCCTTGAGATATAATCTTTAAATAAAATTCAAATAAAAAAATTGTTTTTCATCAAATTAAATCTAACTTCCGCTTTTGCATTTCTGCAAACCTCACCGAACCAAACTTAAACAAATTGAAGTTAAGTTCAATGCTTTTCTTTATTAAGCCGCGCATTGCAAGCAAATGAAATTCCATTGGTGAATAAGTCCGTCTGCGAGACAAACACTCACCAACGCAGAAGTAATCTCCCCCTGCTGAACACCGCAAGAATTTCCATGCAGATGCACTCGCTTTTCACAGATTAAAAGTGGATTAACGCTGTCCTTTCCATGCACACATCGCTGTCTATGAGATTCAGTTTGTCTTTTACTTTGGGGTTTAAAAAGAAACTGAATTATGGATAAGCCTTACGTATTGATCCGATTCAACAGCCTTGTGATTGATGGATTGACCAATATAACCCACGGTAAGCTTTCATATAGGGAAAAAGGGAGGTTAAATATTAGTTCATGCAGTGAAAGTCAAAAATTTTATTAAGGGTTTTTTTTTTTAATAATGGGATACCAATTTTTTTGGTAATGGGTATGTTGAGTTTGGTTGTGGTGAGGAAATTGGATGGGATTTTGGTGTTGGGTATAATATTGAAATTTGGTACCAAAAATTTAATAGTATGTGGTACAAAAATTTGGTACCAAAAATTTAATACCAATTTCTTCAGTACTTGAGTCATTTGGTACAAAAATTTGGTGCCAATTTTATTATTATTTTTGTATTTGGTACCAAAAATTTAATACCCAATTTTTTAAAATTTGGAAATGTGGTATTCTTGATATAAAAACATGGCGCTAAAAATTTAGTGCTAAAAATTACCAAATTATTTGGTAATTGAGAAAGTTTTTTTGTATTTTTTTAATTGTTTAATTATTTTATACCAAATTTTTTGGATGATACCAAATTTTTGGATGTTTGAGAGGAAATTGGAATGTATGATGTTTGTATTTGAGTATGTTAGTTTAATATAAAAATTCGGTTTTTCACTTTGAAATATTAAATTTGTATTATTTACAGTATACCAAAAACCAATATTGATTTTTCAACATACCACTACCTAAAAAGTTCTCAATTTTTTACTGCATCAAACAAAAAAAATAAACTTCAAACTTTTTTACTCCAACTTCCACAATCCCTTATAATAGGTAATTTAAAATTTATCATCAATTAATTTCCTCTCCACTGACTATATTTCATTTCTTTTTTTACCCAGAAAATTACAAATACACTACCAACTGAGCAATATTTTCCTTATCACTATTTTTTTCCAAAAAAGGGTAAAAGTGTTTATCGTTTTTCCTCCACTTGATTCTTTTATCTGCAGCAAGCAGTTGGAACAAGATGATATTTGATTGAGCTGATAAGAAACTGCGGTGAGGAAGAGCAACGTCAGCAAAATAAAGCTCTCATTAAATTCACACTCGCGCTTCCTAACTCAACACTGTCAAAATAAAGTTGATCATCCTATAATGAATCACACTTTTTACTTATCCCTAACTGCAATGCTTTCATTAAACCATCAACAACGGCTTGAGCAAGTGACCTGCTTAAGGACGACATCAATCACATCTCGAGTCGTTAACAACTCTTAAGGCGCTACTTGACAAATCAAGACTTTGCATAGTTCTATCATTCAAGAATTAAGCATTGAGCTCATTTCCTTGGGTACTTCACCTAGTGTGATGCTAAAGAGAGCTCCTGGTGCCTTCGATTGGGTTGGGGTCACGGTTTTTGTTCCATTGGCTGTCCCTTACTTCGTTCGGAGGTATTAACTTGTGAAAATAATTAGATCTGCGCTAAAGTTTAGATTTGTGTAAATTTTTTGAATTGTGTAAATTTATTGTTACTGTGACAGCATATGGATGGCCTTTGCAGTTGCTGGCGACTTTAAGCAATACTATGTCTGTCATGTCTGTTTCTTTGTATTGACTTCTTAAGAACCAAACGATTTTTAAAAAGTGCTGCGAAAATTACATTAGCACTTCCACCACCGCTTTAGATCATCTTTGATTGTATTACCCCGAATACTGGATTTCAATTTGAAGCAACGAAATTGGTAATGCGATCTAAATTGCTTTACAATATCAGACACGAGAATAAATGGTGTACTCTGTGCGGTTCGACTCTATGGCTGTTGCGGCAAGCCAGCTGTAGTTCTAGTCGAAGCAACCATTTACGCACCCATCACTATCCTCGCCACCTGTAGAAGGCAATTTGCATTTCCATTTCAAGTTGTAGATTGAAAGCTAAATAGAGAAATTTAGCGCGTAATGGAAAAATTTCATGCAACATGATTGTTATGTCAGCGGTGTTCTTTTACTTGTTTTTATCCTTTGTATAATTAAGTAGAAAAAAAAAATCAAAGCCACTCTTTGTTCACTAATGGAAATTGGAAAGGAATCAATAATTTATTCAATGGATAACTAAGTTGTTACACATTGTTGATTTCACTCAATGTGGTGAAATCACATTTAGCACCCGCACTTTAGAACAACAGGAATTTGCATTATCTTTTTTGAGTAAGACAACAATTGCTGAATACGAATCGATCCGTGCGATCGATTAGTTTAACAATGGGACGAAAATCGCTTTAAACAATTTTGACTTACAATAGTATAATATTTTCCAATAGCAAAACACATAATAATAACTTCCTTGACCTTTTCCTTTTATTAATCGCAGATTATCGTAGCTGAAACAATAAAAATCTCCAAAATCCATTTCAGCGACGATAATCTGCGATTAAAATTCCTCAGTGACAGATAGAAATACAATCATTAAATTTACCCAAACTCTTTTATCTCCCAAAATTTACTAGTTTCTCTCCAATTGAATCAGTTACAAACGATAAACGACCAGTACAGGCAATGATAAATCTAGCATTATGGTCCTCGAAAGCAATGAACTGGTTTTTATTAAACTCGAGCAAGACTCTAATCTGTATACAAACCATAAATCAAGTGCACTAAGACCAAAAGAAGCCATTAAACAGCAAAAGATACAAGTCACTGTTAAAATATGTCACGAGGAAATGTATTGCATTCACCGTATATACTTATACATACACGAGAGTGCCGAGAAAAGACCTTGGTTGTAAAGGTTAAGAATTTGGCGAGCAAATCTCATTGCTTCAGTATGCTAGTATTGGTCTAATGTCCTCTTGTGCAGCTATATGATTGCCAAAAAGGAAAGCGACATTTCCTCGGATGGAAGAGGCACTGCAATGGATATGGCACCCTAATAAAGCAGAGGCCACTTCCCCTTCTTCTTGAATAAGTTTATATATAAAAATATATATGGCAGACAAGCTGCAACTCAACCACCCACTTGTATGTGGGCCAAAAGATATCAAGCTCGAGATATAGAGGACTGAGTAAATCTAAGAAATGCAACCAAGCAGAAGAGAGAGAAAAAAATTCATGAAACAACTGCTCAACTTCTAAACTTTATGGGTAAAGGAATGTATGAATATGCACGAATAGTTTTCATGTAGAGTGAAGCAAGAGAAAAAGTGGGGATGCAAATAATGTGTCTGTGTCTAATGCAGCTTAAAGAGACAACAACTGGAGTTGTGAAATCAAATTGAAATTGTTTATGGGTATTTGATTGATTTGAGGTGTAGCACATACGGAGTCGTACAGTATGTAAACTGGCACTTTTACAACAGGATAAATATACATTAAATTGATACTTTTATAATTAGTTTATTTAAGTTTTTCAATCAATAAATCTCTATTTCTTACGTTGCTAGCAATCAAACCATTTCGTTGTTGTTGTTTACGCATGCAATGACAATGATCCTATGATTAAAGTTCTTAATTCAACCTAATTCTTTACTATTATCACATTTGCACATTCATATTCAATTCCCTATCACTTCAACACTTCCTTTTTGTTTACAATCTCAATTAAAAACTATAATTCTCCTTAATCACACAGCTTTAATTAAAGAGTGTTTTAAGTTTCTAATAATTGAAATTTATCTGTTATCTAAAAATGCCTTAAAAATTAATTTCATCAATACATAATCCTTTATTAATGCTTCAAACTTTGAGTGGAATGTGGAATGTTCAACTTTAAGCTCATGTTTTCACCTAAACACATTATTTACAATGCATGACATTTGCTAAGCCCTCAAAAGGCCAAGAGCTAAAACCATTATTGGTCAACTGTGAGCACGTACGTGCGACTTTTTATGCAAGTTGTGTTGTTTTGTTAGAAATGGTGCTGGTTTGGTGTTCCTTTTAGGTAATTTGCAACAAGTAGCCCATGTTGCCGCTAAATTAAGCAAGTATTGTCAAATAAAGTCAATTACAGAGTTAATTTTAAGTAATCAACACCCTTTCATCGCGTCGTTAGGCCCATTAGATTGACCTAAGCTGATTAAAGGACAGGATGATTTGTTTGGCCTAGTTCAGTCGCTGGTGCAGGTCCAGGTCATAAGTCAGGATCTTTGCAGAATCTCTGTTGGAAGCTTAATGACTGCAAATTGATTTTTTGAACGCATGTTTGTGAGCATTGTTGGGAATTCATGAGTTTGTATTGTTTTATGAAAAAATTATGATTTTTGTGTTTTTAAAAAGAACATTTTGGCTTTTTTGCATTATTTTGCAAAACAAAAAAAAACCACTTTTTTTACTGTTGGTTAAAAAAGTAAAAAGTAATTTTTGCAAGTTTTTTTTTGGAGCGTTTGTCTAAAAACTTCATCCCATTACCTTGCAAAAAAAAAAAACATTTTTGCATTGCATTTTTTGCATTATTTCGTAACAAAATCACGTTTCATTGTTTTTCTGCAAAAAATTTTTTTTGCATTGTTTTTTCTGTTGTTTTGCAAAACAAAAAAAAATGTCTATAGTATATATATTTTCACTGTTTTGCAAAAAAAATATTGTTTTCAGTGTATTTGTTGCGATGTTTTACACAAAAAAATCAATTGTATTGCTTAAAAACAGTGATTTTTTAAGAAAATCATTGAAAACAATATAATTGCATACTTTAAAAAAATTTATGATTATTTACACTGCTTTAAACTTTCATTATTTATTTAAAATCCCATTAATACACACAAAAACAACTTCACAAACATTATTACACTACACCCACTATCCCACCCTTTTTTTGCACTAAACAAAAATCAATAACAATACCACGACCAACGCCAAGATTAATTTCGAAGCCGAAAAGATCATCTATACTCCCACTACGTGCTTAATTGCTAAATACGTCTTATACGATTCACCTAATCGCCGTAATTGTTGCCATTGGAATAACCAGCTAACTTTCAAAACCCTTAATAGTAAATGAAATTACCCAAATCGCGCGTATTGTGGGTCTCTCGAGGATTAAAATCCAAATTTACATAGAAAATCTTTCAAAGTGAAATCGAGTTTCCGAAAATTCAAACTCTCGGCTCGGCGATAAACATAAAACGTGATTAACAACAATACACCAATTTAAAGCTGCGCTATTTAATTTTTTCCGCCACCCAAAGCTCCGACTCGATTAAATTATAACTTAATATTGAAATACCAAACAGCGGACGCAATTAATCACTAACACTCATTCTGCGCAGTGGAAATCCACGAGCTTAGCTTTTAAGCAGATACCAACTATTATAGTCACTTACCCACTCTAGTACATTAGACTATAATGATTAAAAGTGTAATAAATCAAATTATAAAGCGGTACTGCAGTTCAGTTTACTGTTATTAAATTAATAGAAAATTAATTCGTTTAAAAAAGTTTTATCTTTGGTGAAGTTTATGCAGATATTCAGCAACGTCTGAATGCTGCGTGTTTCTGTATTCATTAAGTTCGTCTTAGACCACGTGTTTCCAATTGACAGATGTAGCGCCCCGGTCAAATTCGGGGATGACAGGTGTCTGTGGAGCGGGTCCCTTGAAGTTCTCCACCTTTGTGCAAAAGGAGATCCGTGAAATCTCGGCTGATGTGGCCTGCGAGCAAAAGGCAACTGATAAATAAGACGTGGCATTCGTATCGAGATATAAGCCAAGGATCCGAGGAGGTCGACATGCAGGAAAATTCTGTACGAAATTTTAAAATCCGATAATGTAGGGTTAATATTTCTGGATTTTATTTGATTTAACCTGGATTTCACCTGGATTTTAAAGAATTTCAACTAGATTTTACTTGCACCCAGAGATTCAGAGAATTTCAATTGGATTTCACCGTAAGTGGGTGGAGCCTACAGGAACCGAAGTCCAAGAAACCGGAAATTGGTAACCAGAAACAAGATTTTGTGTCAACCG
>JAQIXT010000284.1:0-45599 GCA_034700445.1 Stenotaenia linearis
GAAAAAAATAGATTTACAAAAACTTACGTAATTAAATTTATTGTAAAAATTTAATTTACATTACATTTAAGTTTACAGACACTTGTAAAACCACAATTTACAAAATTTACAAATGCTATTTAAACTGTGGTCTTAATACCGTAAACGTAATGCATAGTTGTTTTTTACAACAAATTTAATTGTTGTACAATTTGTAAATCTGTTTTTTCCCATTGATAAACTCTTGTGTACTGCGGTCAAAACAAGCACACGCATGACCAAACACTCGAATACACCAATCCAAAAAATATAACAGAAGGTAACAGGTAACAGAAGAAAAGACAGCCAAACAAAGCAATAGAAAAAACAGTGGCGTAAATGCTACTGAATGTCCCAGAGCTCTCGTTAAGCACCAAGGGCAGACTCCGCAGTGGTCTGGAGGGACCCATGAGTAGCTTGAAGATAAATCAGCTAACTTCCTTCCATAAAGAGGACTGTATTATCATTTCTCCTGCACATAATGACTTACTTTTACCTCCAACTGCATTAAAACTAACCTGAACACAGAAGAACTGCGGACCGAACCGGCTTTCGGTATTTCGCTCACGTCAGCAATGATTACTAATGGTTAGCACGCATTGCCTCTTGCCCAGAAGGCCAGGGAGTCTAATCTTGTCGAGGATTGGGGATTTATTCTTTACAGTAAGAGTATAAAGCTGGTGGTGGAGTGTTTGGAGACTTTAGACCTTGCAAATGTCAAATATTCTTGACAGAACACTACTTGACTGTTGTAATCTGTTAAAGTTCTTTCTTCAAACATGAAAACAACTTGTACCAACAAAAAAGACTAAAACTGTGCAACGAAATCTGATCAATCTTCTTCTAGAAGAGTTACCAGAAGAACTTCTGCCAAAGAAGACTCATCAGTCTTCTTCTAGAAGAGTTTCAAGAAGGAAAAATACTTTGATATTGCCATAAAATGAAATTTTCAAATATCTTTTTGTCATTCAAATCAGATTCAGTGACAGCAATACAAGAAATTTTCCAATATAAATTTGAACAAGCAGCTGCATCTTTGAGAATTGCTCTCAAAGCACAATTTTCATTCCTATTTCTTCAATTCTATCCAATTTACATTGTTATTTATAGTGCAGTGAATGATGTGGCATGCAGCCAAGAAATTGTCTGGTCAAAACTGAACATGGAACAACAACCATTAAAAAACAATGTCATTTAAGCCTAAGATTGATGACTTTACACTTTTTCTTCAACAACAAAACATGCAAAATGGACAAAAATAGGTATTTAGTTACCTAGACATCAAATAATAATGTTTTTGCAGAGGATGAGGTGTGTGGGAGGGAAGGCAGAGCTATTCATCAAAGTAGATGGATAAAGGAAGTGAAATACAAACAGAATTTAGTTGGTGCATACAACAAACAGACCAAATCATTTATCATGTTGTCAAGTGAAGAAAAATGGCTGATTAAATTTGAATAACAACCAAAATCGGCTTTATATAAATGATGGCAGTGCATATATTACGTTAATGATGTAAATCTTGCGGTTTATTTATACATTTTTGGAATGCTGATAGAGAATGTAAGTTTCACAGTACCTGCTTGAATGAATTCCAAATTTCACACTCGCGGCTGTGGACGTAACTCGATAACGCGCCATCGCCATATTGTCTTTGCTAACAACGCCCTGTAGGGGTGAAATAGCTTTCAAGCGTCGTAACTTCTAAGGAAAAAGATGTAATAAAAGTTACTGTAACACCGTAAATTTCGTTTATTTCCTTTAAAAATGTTTTAAAAGTATCTTGGAGAATTTTTTTTTGAGTGAAAAGATTTTTCGGAAGTTGGGGTTTTAATTTTCCATACTTAAGTATGGATTATAGAGCATTTTTTGTGAGTTAGATAATTTTGTAATTTCTCAGTAAGGTTTTATGGTAGAATAAAACGATTTTAAGGTGCTTTGAGGAAATTGTAAAGACACATTTTGGTAAAGTGTTTTGTAATTTTGATTGATTATTTTTGGATTAGTAAGTAAAAACTGACAAAAACATGGTTTTGAATTTTTGACCATAACTTTGCAATGCCACAAGATAGAATCAAAAACTAAACGGAATTAGAATGCTCAACGTGTGTGGAAACTTTTCTAAATTGGGACTAAGGATCTGCGGAAGCCTCAGAAAATTTTGTATTGAGAGAGAAGTAAAAGAAAGGGCAAATTGCAATTTTTTCAAAAATCCATTAATTTAACCATAATTCTCAATGAATCAAACAATACACTTACAGAACGCTTGTAGAACAGTTTGTATAACCTTAAAAGAAAATGAATTTTGAAATTTTATATGATTCCTTTAAACATTTTGTGTGCTGTGAAATCATTTTACAACATAGGTACAAAATGCACAATGCAAAAATTGCATTTTGTTTTCTTTTACTTCTCTCCAACACAAAATTTTTTGAGGTTTCCATAGACCCATACTTCCAATTTAGAAAAGTTTCCACACATATTGAGCATCCTAAATCTTTTTAGTTTTTAATTTTATTTACTATCGTTCTCAAGTTATGGCCAAAAAGGTAAAATCTTTTTTTTTTTAATTTTAATTTTTAATTTTTCAATTACCCAATCAAAATTCAAAAACCTTTAACCAAAATGTTTGTCACCTTACGATCCTCTAAAATCATTTACAAAAAAATTAATTGATAAGAAATTTCAAATTATCTCACATCCATACTTAGTTCATGAACTGCACTCTCACTCTCAATTTCACTTTCACTTGTAATTTCAGGCATCACCGAACGGTCAATTAACTTGTGCGAAACGTGTTGTTTCTCTCACTCTGAGTGGAACTAACTACAAAGCTAAAAGGGCTTGCGTCTGTCACTCGAAGAATTATAGCTAACTATTTGTTACTTAAGAGATAAGAAAAAAACATTGACCGTTCGCTACTTTTCGAGACATTCTCTAATAAAGATTTGTTTACGATTACAGCAAAGAGAATTAAACTTTCGTCGGAGAATTGCGTGCTGGAAAACCTCTTAGCGTGTAAAACGACAATAAAAAGAGAGAAAAGCTAAAATTTGAAGGATTAGTTGTACGAGAAGTGTTTGCTTCTCCTTCATACATTATTCACATCAACTCCCACCTTTTCTTCAAATCCATTCGAATAAATTTCCACATTCGCGAAGCGTGAAAAGTAGAAAAAACTTTGTATTTACTCGTAAAAGAAGTGTGGAGATAAAAAGAAATTACATTTCCTCCATATTCACCTTTATAAAGCTATTTTTCTAAGATTTTATCAGATTTTATCGACATAATCGCGTGAAATCCATAAATGAGTATCTGTTAGTTGTCAGGCGTTTCGGTCACTCCCTTATTACTGTCATTCAGTGATTTAGAAACATAATTACAGTTAAGTACGCTAAAATCGATGAGAGTTTCGAGTGATAATTAAAGATTTAATAAATCCCATAGAAAATGGATGCAAATTTAATTGTTAAATTACTTTGAGGTAACAATAAATGAAATGTAGTGAAAGTTTATGTTTTTAGGGTTTGCTTTAATATTTTTCATCATTATTTTTAATAATAGAGCGTTGGTTTGTTTGCAAACATCTATTTCGGGTGTGGGTGGATGGAGGAAGGAGGTAATGACACTCTTATCAAGATGCGTGCTCGACTTCCGTGTATTGGAAGACGCAAAATGAGGGAGGAAGATGAGTTACCATGGTAACCTTGAAGTGTTCGTCATTCCCATATTTCATAAAAAATAAAACTGAATCAGCATTTTTATATAACGCTTGAAACCTTTTAATGTATCAGTTACTTTCATCATCAATTTTATCTATTTTTCACATTTTTATGTATTTTATATTAAATTTTCGAAGGAAAGGAAAATAAATGTGTATCGTGGGAGTTTTTGTTACCATGGTAGCAATCATCGTAGGGTTTGAAAGAATAAACAAAGAAAAAATGGGGAGTTTTTTTTTTCTTTTTTTTTTGTGTCCTGAAAAACACAATATCCGACTTACTTTTCAGGTTGTGAGTCGATAATGTAGAAGATGATAAGTGGAAGTAAAGTTTTGTGTTTGTGGATTAAAGGAGGTGTTTTGGATGATGTGGGGGTTGTGTAAGTATAAATTAATTAAGTGAAAGGAGTTTTTGTTTATTAATTTTTGTATTTGTGAGTTTTGGTAATAATGAGAAGTTGAATTGCGTGCAGTTGAGTTCTTAGTAAATATTGGGTATTTTCATTGAATTTTTTGAGTTGTGGGTGTTTTATTTGAATTTCTTTGAATTTTGGGTGGTTTGTTTGAATTTTCATTGGGATTTTAGGTGATTTCGTTAATTTTATTATTGAATTCTGGGCGTTTTGGTTGAATTTTCATTAAAATGTAGGTTTCTTTGAATGTTCCCTAACATTTAAGTATTTTCATTGAATTTTCACTAAAGTTTAGATATAGTCATTGAATTTTAGGCGTTTTCATTGAAATATAGGTTTCATTAAACATTTATTACATTTTAAATATCGTATTTTAATGCATTTTATTTAATTATCAGATAGTTTCATTAATGTTAAGAAAGTCTAAAAACGTACCAAATTATCAACATCAATTATTAAGTTTGGGCACATAATTCTCCAAACAATATTAAAATAAACTGTTCTAGCTCTAATCTGAAATATTTTACGAGCAAGTAAACTTTCACATAAAAAAATCTCAAATTAACGCTGACTACTCCTTTAACTAAAAAGAAATTTTTTTCTTTTAGGACAAACTACTCGCCAAGTTGGATGAACATGAGCCCGAACTGGCAACGAGTCAAGAGGAAGAGGTAATAATTTAGAGAAATTTACTTTATATACATGAAAAGAATTGAAAATGGCAAATTTTTAAATCACCAATTTCAAAGATTATTTTATCTCATTTCTATCTCCGCTTCACTTGTCGTTTGCAATGCTTTTAAAAAGAATTAATGAAAAAAGGATTGATGGATCTAATAATCGCTGATTAAAAATCAATGGTTCCATTTTACTTTCATTTTTTTTTCTAGACTTTTATTAAATTAAATTGAATTTAAGAAATAAAAAAAATCTCGTTCACCTGATACTAAAAGTTTAAAACGCAGTTTTCTATGACTTTGCAAAAATCGCAGTTGTGTTTGGCAAAAACAATAGATGATGAGAAGTTCCATGCTGTTTGAGTTATTGTCCATTTTTTCTGCTTTTTCTATCTTTTTTTGTTGGCAAACGTAGCAGTGACCCTGTAAAAGAACTGTAAATCAAAAGTTACATAAAATTGGCAAGGGATCTAACTTTAAAGTAAATAAATACTTTTTAGGCAACTTCCGGTTGATTTACGGATTTTAACAGATGTTTAGACCTTTGTTCAATGCCCTAATACAATCGGAAGTGACTGGAAGATATTTATCAGTTTGTGACATGTACTTTACTGCTATTCGGAAGGGGCAGAAATGGCACTTCCGGTTTGATTATTAACTTGGCATTTCGTGGACACCAATTGTACGTATTGATCGTTGTGGCCTCAAACTGTCACACCTTCAACTCAACCGGAAGTGCCCTCTGAACGCGCTCGAAATTGAGTAATAATTGGAATGACAAGTATTGCAGGAACGTTAAGGGGCAGCAATAGCTTATTACTGCGTTGCACGAATTTCACTAAAACATTCGCTTTCTTATTTGATAATTTGGTCGTTGATTACTAAAAGCCCTTAATTAAACAATATCTAGACCTTGGACCTTGTGGTCGTGAAAGAACTAGAGTTTGTGCCATTAAATGTTATAACCAGCTTCGAATTGCGGTTAAGTTAATTCTGTTCCTCGTTCGCACTGTTTACCACATTTAAGTAGCAAAGTTCAAACGTTTCTCACTTTCTAGTGCTTAAAATCGTGTATTTCTTCAAAAATTATACAATATTCAAAGAAAATTACCTACGTTTAATCAAATCTAAGCCAAAACTCAGGAAATTTAGTGAAAAAAGTTATAAGTTCCAGCGGCGATCAACATATTTCTTCCGGCGCCAAAACGACGCCCATTACGACCGAAAAAAATCAATCACCGTAGAACAATGCCTCATTTTCATTTGACTCGATACTTAAATTTAAATCTAATATTTATTCCAGTATTAAATTAAAAACAGAAAAGATCATCAAATTTCGTTTTCGTTCGAACAAAAAATCGCACAAAAATCGTTATTTTACACAATAGAGACAAACGATTACATCAAATCTCAACTCGACACCAAAAATTACCGTCGCAAATTCAGTTCCTGCTGTGACAAGGGAATGAACTCACTTTTCACATTAGTGACATTTCTTCGCTTACTTCCGTACAATTAAGATCCAAAAGACTTCGAAACATGTTTATAAAACTCCACACATGTCCTTAAAAGTCATTCCGTGTCACATTACGAGTAAAATTCACCAGGCGAAACGTTTTGCATAACCAATTTGGACCAATCAGAGCTTCGCATGACAACTTTTTTTACTTAATTCACTTAAAGATGTAAATGTTTTATGTCGTGTATGGCACTCTTCACAAACGAAATTGCCGTAATTAAGATATCAAAGATTTACGAGTTTCATTTGCACAAAAAAACATAAATGTGTGACAAGTTTCATAAAATTATTATATCAACAATAACTCTTAAATTGCCTCTTACAGAGCCATAACTCTTTATCAACTTCTAGGTTTATTTTATACATATCAGATTAAACTTTTATTTTAGCGTCACCGACGCGATTTTATCAGATTTTCATAAATGAATAATTACAAAGTTTGTTTTGAAAAAGATGCGCAAGTGATATCGATTTTTCTTCGAATAAAGTTTATCTAAATTGGAAAAAAACCGTCAAGAGACGGTACAGAGTAGTTCGGTGATCGATAGTGTAACGTCTGCCAAATCTAATACGAGGAAAGACACTTAGAAATGCCATCTGGTGACTCAATTTTAGAGGAAAAAAATTCGCTATTATTTAGCTAACTGCGCCGAAACGTGTCGTTGAAAATCAAAACAAAGCTTGAAAAACTTCGCTGCTCCTTAGCTTCCCTGTAATGCTTGTTTTTACTTTTTCTCATCCCATTTCGAGCGGAGTAGAATGGCACTTCCGGTTGAGTTAGGTCCTTGAAATTTTGAGGGTACTCAGTTGAGCACACGTACTCGACGCCCACAACGTTTCATGGACCCATTCAAACCGGAAGTGGCATCCGCGCTCCAAATGGCAGCGCAGTTGCGAAATGGAAGAAATGAAAGGTGTAATGCAGTGAATGACGTAGTTTACGTCTGAAACGAGGTCAAACACGAAGAAGTAGCACTCCTTTAAGGAATTCCATTCGTTTTTATTTACATTTTAAATTTTACAACAGTTTTATCCAGAAACCAAACACGTGTGTCAACAATCAACGATGAAATAAACAAATACAGTAATTAAAACGAGTAAAAACATATTTGTTGTTCTCATACTTCATTTCTATTGCACTGAGACCAATTAGTGTCAGATTAAGCTGAAACTCCCATGTCACGGCTTTGTTTTCTTCATATTTCTTCACAGTTGTTTGCGTCAAGGGTTAAATACCCGCGGCTTATGTAAATACTTAACAGAATGACATTTTTTTCTTCTGGGAAAAGAACTCGGCAATAAATTACTCAGTTCTGGCTCTGCAGAGACTAATATTTGTAATTCAGCCGGACCAGCTGTGGTAATTTCAGCACCAAAGCTTATATTAAAGTTGTTACAGTTAAAAATTTGAAAATAAATTTTGTTGGTTGACATTTTGATTGCCAAGGCTAAGAAGTTCTTATTGGCTGAGGTTTTGGCGACGAAATCCGATGAAAATCGATGGAATTTTTGATTTTAATTAATGATTGGTAACTTTAAAGGGAAATTAAGATGGAAGGAGTTCACTAAAATGCAGTTGCTGAAGCACATTAGCGTTTGATTACGAGTTTACCCACCACTTAGCACTCTCATTGATTGCGAATGTCCAGACTGCATGGTCTTTTCTAATGGCAGAAACGCGCTTGCCCTTTCAAGACCACAAAGTTCAGGGGCAGATATTACCTAATCAAGGTCTTTTAGTAGTTCACGAACAAAACTTCGAGTTTGAGAGTGAATTTTTTTGTCAAATTCAGTTAAACGAGGCGATAAGATGCAGCTGCTCCTTAACTTTCCTGCAATGATGGTGTCCGAATGTTAAACAGTTTCGAGCGCGTTTAAAAGGCACTTCCGGTTGGGTTAGGATCTTGAAATTTTATGGGCACCGACTACTTACATAAGACACAAAGCCCTCAAAATTCGAAGATCTTATTCAAACCGGAACTGCAATTTTTGCCCGCTCTGAATTGTCTAATGATTCGAAAAACTTTTTTGATTTGAAGCTATCTTCAAGGTACTTTCAATTTAATTAGAGTCGAAAGATTTCATGTGCACCAACTATCTCCATAGTTAACACCACTCATAAAATACCACGACCATATCCGACCGGAAGTGCTACTTTAACTCGTTCATTTTTCTATTGCAGTGCGTCATTTGCATCACAGCGCGCGCGACGATGCAGACGTATCCGTGCGGCCACCGGGTGGTGTGTCGTAAATGCTTCGTAAAAACAATCCAGACGGCCGTGGCTCAGCGGATGCTTCCCCTGCGATGCGTCATCTGCCGAGCCAAGATCCTCCGTCTGAAACAATCGTCCGGTGGCGACGGCGACAGCCTCGGACTCAGTCCTTCGCCCAGCACGGAATCTGCTTTGTCGACCGCTTTTTCGGCGTGTTCTTCTTCCTTCTCGCTCAAGTCGTACGCTACAACGGACAGCGAAGCGAGTCGGGCATCCTCGGCCACGAGTCGACGTTCGTGCAAATCCGCGCCCCCGTCTCTGCATCGCGACCGGTCGCGATCCGAAACCGGCGACACGCACAGGAAAAAGAAAACAACGGCCATTGCGATGGCGGCCACGGTGGCCGCAGCTCCGGCGCTTGTACACCTCGACAGGGAGCAGCTGGAAAGCAAAACGGAAACGAAGTTACCAATCCCCGCTATTAATGCTACGTGCATCCATTCTACACGAGGGAGTAAAGGTCACCGTAAATTGCCCTCTCTACCCCGAGCGACAGTGCGCTCGCGCTCGCCGCACAAGCTACAGCCGATCCCCCTCCGCTCCCAGCGCAGACTCGAGATCATCAAAGAGGTGGAGGAGGGCGACGGGCGAAGGCGCCTCACTCCTTTACCGTTCGAAAAGGCCAAATAATAACAGAGAAAACAGAAAATTGCTTTCGAAAAAATGGCAGCTCAAAGTTTCCGGCACATAAATAAACTTGTTCCCTCCAATTCCTTCATTTCCGTTTCTTAAACACGGCTGGTTCCGTGTCTTCGTTTTCCTCAACCACATTTCCCTACTATTAAGTAATAACGCGCCATATTTGAACACGTTCAAGCGCAATAATTTCGAGTCGAGATTGGTTTTACGATTCCCGCTTAATCCGCCTTCCTCAGTCAACCAATCGCAGTGAGTTTAGGCGCTTGAATATATTACACTTCTTTATGTCTTCTTGTTTTTACAAACTTTTTCCATTTCATTTTTAATTGCGCCGCAAGTTTTAGCTTTGCTTAAATAAAGAGAAAAAAAATTGGATTTAAAGTCAAAAATGAAGTTTATTGCTGATTAAACAGACACGCGCAACATGATTTTGATCGTGTAGTGTCAATTTTTCATTTAATTGATTCAGTTTGTTGCCAAAAATGTAAAAATGTAAAAATGTTAATGTAATCGCAGTCATAAAGTGTAACATGGATGTTTAGGCTGGTGCATTGCTTTCACCTAATCAATTTCAATGTTGATGCTCAAATTTGTGGAGAGAGTGAAAGCAATAATTATACCATTAAATTAACTAAAATATCTTTACAACTTGTCTAAACTTCATTTTGATGAAATTTATAAACGATTAAGAAAATGCAAGGATAAATTACAAAGGAAATGCTTTATTAAAATAAATAAATCCACAATAGAATATTAACAAACTTCTTTAAACTTCTCACAGTTAGAAACTCTGCACTTAAGATCTCCATTTTATTCATTTTTCATACAGCTAAAGCTCATTTTTAAAAAGTATTATAATTATCTGCTGTAAAACCCAAACAGATCAGTGTGTTGGAAGAGACTTCGTTCATTACTTATACCACTATCAAGTAATAAATAAATAAATAAATAAATAAATAACTGCATAAATAAATAAGCAAATGATTTTTTAAGTCAAATTTAATAAATTAATTAAATTAAAAAGTAAAAAGAAAATCAGGATCTTCCTAAACTGGATGAAACAATTTTTAGTTAGTGTTAACAGAAGAGTTGAAGAGCTTACTACTCTTGTAGCATTTAATGTAAAATGTTAGGAAAGATGAGCTCAGTTTTTCCCATCCTTTTCATTAACAAACTAAAGGGTTATTTGTAAAAAAAATAGCAAATTTCAGATGATGTATAATTATTATAAACTTAGATTTATGTGACCAGAAACAGAAATTTTTAAATGTTATTGTATAATACTGTGAATATATTTCTTTGTAATAAATCCCTTTTGTTTGGCCCATCTTGTTTAGATAATTTTGGCTGTGCTGTTATATTTTGTACTTGTACATATTTGGTTTTTAAATACCCCTTTTAGTAACTGGAGAAATAATTTTGTAATTTTAGACAAAATATCTTTAAATTTTAAAAAGAATGATTAGTTGTAGACAGATGATAAATAAAAGTGAAGTATGTATTATAAACATGATATTTATCAATGCTTAGTAAGATCAACTTGGTTAAATGAAATATTTATTATTTTTATGCTGAAAAGGTTTGTTATGAGTAAAGAATGAGCAAAAAGGAATTTTTTTCTAACAAAAAAATTGTTAATTTATAAAGTTAAAAAAATCCATTTCTGTGCTTCCAATTTCCATTTCTTCATTTTTTTTAAAGTAGAAAGGAAAAATGAGTTGAATTGAAATATGTATTCTTTTATTTTGCTTATAGTTGGATTTGACAAAGCTAATGGAATGCACAAAATCAATTAAGAGTGGAATTGATATCATGTGTGAAAAAATCATTTTATGATGGATGGAATTGTATGAGTTTCAGAATCTGTCACAAATGCCAAATGAAATCAGTATTAGGAATTTGAAATGAAGTAAAATGACAGGAGATGTTAAACTTGATCAAGATTGTAAAATTCAATAACTGATTTTTCATTTTTATATTGAGTTCTTTGATAAAAGCTGTAATTAAATTTTGAAAATTTGAAATTGGTACTGTAACTTCTTTAGCAAAATCCTTTAGAGTAATTTCTATTGGAGGTTGTATGGCAACTTCTACGGCAAAACTTATTACAAATTGTGCAGCAACTTCTATGGAAAATTGTATGGCAATTTTTATGACAAATCCATGGCTAAATCTGTGACAAATTCTAATACAATTTATGACAACTATTACGTTTCAAAATCAATAACTCATTAAAATTGTACAAATATTCCATATTTAATTTGTCAATTATTTTAAAACGATCTACAAACAAAATTTAACTGCTAATTATTCACTTCTATTAAATTCAGCAACAAATTACTGTCTGAAATTACAACAATTCAAATTTCAACCACTGATTTAAAAAAAAAAACATATCTGAAGGTCCAAATATGATATCAAATTCACCAGTGTATTATTCATTCATTTAAGTGCTGTTCCTTTCTTAATTCGACATAAACTGTAGACTCAAAATAAAAAATTTAATTTTCTTTCGTATTCCAAACACGTTTGAAAATGGTTTTAGTGCATTGCAACTGGCTCAAATATTAAAGGGTTTGTACTTCATGGCAAGAAAGAAAACTATGCACAGTTGGTTGTTATGGTTTTAAGATAAAAGCTGAGTATGAACGAATTCAAAGAACCCGAAGAAAAAATATCGTAACTAATAAATAAACTCCCAGTCCTTATTCACACATGCAATAATTCAATATACCGTACCGTTTAATAAAATCATTTCAATCGATTCGAAATGTGTTCATAACGTGATGTAAAAATATCAGAACGATAATGAAATAAAAGTTACAACCGAGTTATTTTACATCTTGTACATCATTTAATTCCGTTACATACACTTTGCCTTATAAACAATAACAATAAAAAACATTTTCGAGCAAAATCGTATTAAAATTATAAATTATTGACTAATTTAAATGATTGTGGAATGCGGTATTGTTTTTACAGCCACGGGTGCCACGCTGGGTCCATCCGACATAAGTTGTCGTGGCAATTTGCTGCGGCCACTAAAGTGCTCACTTTGCTTTCGGCTCCGTCGAACGTGGCGAGATCTAAAATGAAATTTATTGTAATTCATTTATGCATATTAAAAAGAAATGTAATGTCATTTTCAATTTCACTTACTTTGCAGGCGCGCCATAATTGCATTTACTGCTTTATTCACCGTTGCAATTAAACTTTCACCTTCCATGTCCTGAGTTTGTACGCCGGGTACGTCGTCCTGTTTCTGGATTAATTTAAAGGGAGATTAGAATTTTTTTTTTTTTAATTTTTTTTTTTTCTTTTTTTTTTACTTTGCGGTGCCACGCGATGATTTCGTCTCTGAGAACGGCGCGTAGAAATGCTTGGATTTTGAAGTTTGGTTGGACTAGGCAGCGTGCGACTGCGATCATTGTGAGTGTGAGTGGCCCGTTCATGCCAACGCTGGTTATGAATTCAGCCATGTTGGGTGTGAGCCGGAAAGGTACTGGTCTATTAGCGTCGAGATCACCTTGAGGGATATTAAAAATGATGATAAAGTGGTAAAAGTGAGCAAAAGAAGTTCGAAAAGTAACGAAAAAGGGCAAAAAACGAGAGAAAAGTAGAAAAGAATTTAAAAAAACCTTAGAAAAGTAGAAAATAAAAAAAGATTAGAATAGTTTTTTTCTAATTCTTTGACATTAGCAGAAAATGTTAGAAAATATAAACCCATAATCGCTTAAACCTTAATAGCTTTTAAAAAAACCTTGACTTCAAAAAAAATGTGGAAAAAAAAAAATAGAAAGAACAGAAAAACTCATTTAAAAGAGAAAAAAAACCCTTAAAACCACCAAAAATCACTACAAAACAACACAACACTACAAAATTTGAAAAAAAAAACAATACTAACCTGTCAGATCATCAATATCAAACCGGAAATACGCAATATTCATAAGCCCGCTATCTTGGTGCACATACATCATATCTGGGTTTAAGCGCGTAAAATGTAGCGTGAACTCCGTAAAACCAGCCAAAGCCAATTGCAGTGTAAACTAAAAAAAAGAAAAAAAAAATCCAAAATTCAAAATTCAAAATTTCACTTTCACAAAAAAAAAAAAAAAAAAAAAAAAAAAAAAAAAAAAAGTACCATTTTTCTAAACGTCCAATAATGCGTAGCATCAGGAAAAGTATGCACAGCCCATTCCTTCAACATATTCCTCGGAACATAATTTTGCTGCACATCCTTCAGAATATCCCTCAACACTTGATGACTCGCTTGCGAGCCCCGAGCTTGCACCGCGGCCAAACGTTCATAATACCGCGTGATCGGAACGTCGTGCTCGATATCGTGTTTCGCACACCGCTGTTTGTAAATATCCAACATCGAAATCGACGTTGGATTGTCTTCTATTAACCGCATTTGCGGCGAAACTGCAACGACTCGAGGAACCACGAACGTCAAAAACCGTCTCGCGGTCTCCTAATTAATAAAAAAAATTAATTAATTAATTATTATAAATTTTTGTTTAAAAAAAATTTTTTTTTTTTACTTTTTGTTTGCTTAAAAAGTGATTTAGCATTCTTAGTAATTGCAAGCCGCGTTCTTCTCGCCGCGAGTCCGTGAGACAGGTGTCGTTTACGACTAGGTACGGGTAAATCTGAAAGGTTTGAGTTGTTATTAAAGTGTATGAAAGTGGTTTTGGGTTTTATACTTTTCCGTTATGTCCTCGAATGTAAAGTCGTCTGGAAGCCGTGTTGTGTTTTTGAACGACATCGACCCGAGGCATAAAGCGAACTATTTTAACGTAATATTGAGCGTGCTGGAATGAGAAAAGGGAATTAGGTTTGTGATTTGAAAGGAATTTGGATTTTTTTTTTTAAATGTTTGGCTCCAATTGTATTATTTTGCACATTTTTTCTCAGTTTTGTGTTAGTTTACAAAGGTTTTTGCAATTTTTGCATTTCCATGCATCATTTTTGCATAAATTTCGCATTAGTTTGCTCTAATTATCCATTTTATGATTATTTTGCACAATCTTTCTATCTGTGTTTGACCGTTTTTTCAATTTATGCACCATATTGCACAATTTTTTCATATCTTGCACAAATTTTGCATTAATTTGCACTACTTTTTCATTCCTTGCACAGATTTTGCATTATTTTGCAAAATTTTTTTATTTCTTGCACAAATTTTTCACTTCAAATTTGGGGAAATCATGCATACATTTTCTAATCTATGCATTATTTCCCTCCATTTCATCACATTTACCAAAATCACTTGCAACATCCCAAAACTTACTTTTGGTAATAAAAATTCTCCTGGCAGTTCAATTTCAGCTGTTTGTATTGAAAAATTACTAAGGAACCTGCATCGTTCTTCTATTAAATATTGCCTAGACAAAAAAAAAAAAAAAAAAAAAAATTAAAAAATTAAATCGTCTTATCTAAAACCCCAAAACAAACTTACTTTGGTAATAACTTATTTTTAGCTTCCAGGATTTTAATCCACTTTTTCAATTTACTAATCAGATTATGCAATTTAGTGGCACCTGGCACTGTGAAATCAAAATCGGACGTGAATTGAACTTTCATCCGTTGAAAAACAGGATCCTGCGCAGTCGCTTGCGCACGGCGAGCCAAACTCTCTGATACGGCGCTGGCAAAAGTCACGCTCGAACTGTTCGACACGTTTTCCACACCAACGCCGAACGTGCTGACCAATTTTCTTATAAAGTTCATGGTGTGAGTGGTGATGGTGGCTTCGGCAACCGCGCCTCGATTTTCGAATGCGATGGCGTAGCATTTGGCTAAGCCTTGACGGAGTTGTCGCAAAACTTCTTCTGCCCAGTTTTCGCGGAACCAAACCATCTGTTGGTGTAAAAAAATTATTTAATATTAATAAAAAGCAAAATAAAATACGGTATACATTGTTGCAATAAAATGCAACTGAAATTGCATTGAAATGCCAAAATTTTTATGTAATGCAAAAAAAAAAAAATGCAGAAATTGCATTAAAAACGCTTAAATTGCATTAATTACTTCAAAATTACATTGAAAATGCTAAGAATTATATTGGAAATTGTGATAACTGCACACAAAAATGCAGAAATTAGAAAATGGCATCAAAATTCATGCATAAAACTGCATAAAAATTGCACAATTGTGCAAAACTTGCATGAAAGTACACAATACCAAATAAATGCAAACAATGCACAATATTGCAATAAAATCTTTCAAAAAAATTCATCAAAAATCAAAAATGACAAATTTTCCAAATTTTAATTCACCTGATCAACAATCCCTTCCAGCGAAGCCAAAATAGTCGGATGCATTTCTCTTTGTTTATGCATGATACAAGAACATCGCCACATTGGTGGTGTAGCTCGAATCGGTACTGTTTCCGGCTGAGCGTGTTGTTGTTCCGAATCATTCCCGCTTTTCTGTCCATCACTCGACTGTGAAGCAGAACCGGCTTGATTAGCACTTGCAGCCGCTTCTCCGCTCTTAACTAGAAAAATAAAATTGTTTAAATTCGATTTATTTTGGACTCAAATTTCAATTGTTTGACTCACGTCTTTCTCGTTGCTCTATTTTCAATGTTAAGTATAATGTTCGAATGGGAAAATAGACCGCTTGCGGATAAACTCGACCAACTTGGCTGATGATGTTCAGTATAAGCCGACCTTCGTTTCGTAATAGACAAGTGAGAAGTTGCGGAATCCTGAAATAAAAGGAATAAAGTGTTAATAGTTGTGTATAAAAGATGCAAGATGAGCATGCAATGCATGAAATTGTCCAAAAAAATTGAAGATTTTGCAAAGAAAATGCAGAAAATGCAGAAAAATTTACAAAAATTGCATAAAAACTACAAAAATTGCAAAAGTTTCAAAAAACTCAGAAATAATTGCGTTAAATATTGCAAATTGCAAAATATTCAGAAAAAGTTCAAAATCTGCAGATTGCAAAAATCTCATAAATAAAAAATGCAAAAGTTGCTTAAAAAATGCAAAAGTTGCATAAAATTGAAAGAATGTATAAAAAATGCAAATAAATCATTTTTCTACATTAACATTTAAATTTAAAAAATGCAATTGAACGATTTTTTTTGCACAAAAAAAAAATGACAAAACGAAAAACTCCCAAAATCATGTATCATTTCTTACCAAGGTAACCATTGGACTGCAGGAACACCCAAACTATATTTATCCACAGCTTCAGCCAGAGACTGTTTCTCATCATCATACGTCAAGAGCCACAACACTTTAGCCAGATATTTCCTAGTTTTACTCTCGTTCTGATGTCTGCATGCGTGCAAATAACAAATAATCGAAGAAATGCCAACCGAAATAGGCCTAAAATTTTTTTTTTTTAAATTACATTATTAATTCACTTTTCCTCACAAAAACAACAAAAAATACCTATCGCGTGTAAAAATTTGTTCCAAATAATCTCCCCACAACGACCATGCCTTGACCAATGTGTCGTGTAACTGACATGCCGCAGAAAAAGCTTTATTAGCATCTTCTGATCGCCCAATTTGCGCTAAAAACATTCCTTTCAATGCGTAGAACTCCGCCGTCATCTCTTTAGTGAAAAACTTCAAATTCGTTGACTCGATAACTTCAAGTCCCTGAAAAAAAAAACATAAATTACTCGTAAAAACTCAAAAAAAACTTTAAAAAATCATCAAAAAAAATTTATTTTATTTTAAATCATCAAAAAATCTAATAAAACTTTAAAAAATCTAGTTTTTTTTAATGATTTCAAAAAATCAAAGTTTTCTAAAGTAAACCAAAGTTTTTGATGATTTTTTTCAAAGTTTTATTGAGTTTTTTTGTGTGATTTTTTTCAGTTTTCTTAGATTTTTTGATTTTTAAAGTTTTGATGCGTCAAAAATCATCAAAATCTAAGGAAAACTCCCAAAATCGTTTAAAAAAACTTCATAAATCATGTATTTTTGGATGATTTTTCTTTAGTTTTTTTCCAGTTTTTTGATACGTTTTTAAGTATTGTTGAGGTTTTTTTTAACGGATTAAAAAATCAGTAAATATTTTCTTCAAACTTCAAAAATTTTGAAGTTTATTCGAGTCAAAAAACATCAAAAAACTCAAAAAACAAACAAAATTTTAATGTTTTTTGAAGTTTTGTTGTAAAAAAAGCATTTACAACCTCAAAAATAATCAAAAAACTCAAAACAAACTTCAAAAATAATCACCAAAACTCCAAAACTCATAAAAAAAACCAACAAAACCCAAACAAACCTCTTGCAACTCATTCTTCCCGGTCAAACCAGACATCTGTAGATAACACTTAACCTGCTGTCGTATCTTCTGAAAACAGTCCACTATGGGAACGCTGGGAATCGTATGTATCCTGTCAACACTTTAAAAAATGTAGAATTAAGACTCAAGATTCGATCCATCAAGTTAGCAAACCTGCTAAGCGAATCCAAACTGACTCCCGTCAAGTTATGTTTCCGTGCGATCTTCCCGAAATGAATAATGGCGAGCGCCGACGAGTGAACGCCGATCATCACTTGCGTCGACTGCTGATCTTGTTGATTGTCGTAATGATTGATGATGAACTGGTAATGGTGTTGCCGCCACGTGAAAATGTCGTTCCAATGCGACAGATCGTCGGCTAAAACTGGAAGACGGTTCCGCCATGTTTTAACGATGGCTTTCATGTCTTGCATGCTGTTTTGGCGACCCAGGTTTGTGGGTAGAAGACCCTGGTTGATCTGAGCCGCTTCTTGGAGTTCCATTATTTGTTGCGCGGCCTGAAATTAAATTTAAAATTTTTTTTAAAAAATTAAATTTAAAAAATTTAAAATTTGATCAAACACGAAATGTGAAATTTGATCACGTGACATTGAGTTTTGTGAACCAAAAAATTGGTAAATTTGTTTTTTGAATTTACTTGTAGTAATGAAATGTGGATGTGTGAAACGATGTGTGGTAGACGTCGCCAGTCTTTTATACAGAGGTTAGTTGCGAGTTCTACGAGGCGTTCGACCATGTTTAAGTGGTGTTCGTCGTGGCAGATGGCTACGTAGCCGCGGTAGAGATTCACCTAAAATTGGATGAGAAATGTTGAGATTAATTTTTTGAATATTTTAAAGAAATTGTAGAATTTTGAATAATTTTACAAGCGAGTTTCCAGTAATTTGACAATTAAATCGCACGTTTGTAAGTAAATTGACAATGAAAACAAACATTTTATGTAAGTTTTAGCTAATTAAACGTTGGAAACTGAAGTTTTTAAGGAAATAAACGATAAAAACGACATTTTTTCGTAAGTTTTAAGTAATTAAACAATAAAAAACGTCCGTTTTTACGTTATTAGAAGATAAAAACAAACGTTTTTCATAAATTTTAAGTAATTTCCATTTTAAAAAAAACATTTTCTTCCCAAAACAACTCAAAACTCATTTTCAACAACCCCACACACCTTCCACGTCACTTCTTTCGGACAATGCACTTCCACTTCGGTCAACGCTTCCTTCATCAACCCCCAATTGGGCACCCTCCACGCACTGTCCAGCACCACATTGGGATTTCCACATCCTTTCGCATTCCCAAAATCCAACAAAAGATCCCACTGATTCAACTCCCGCGAACACCTGCAACAAAATTTTTTAAAAAATCAAAAAAAAATCAAAAAATAAAAATCAAAAAATCGATTTTTACTTAATCCAATGCTCCTCCCACAACCGATACTCCGAATTCATCGACGCCGGCGGGGGTACCGAGCTGTAATCTTGTCTCGCTTTGCTCATGGCCAACTCGAAGGCCCCCTGAGCTTGTTCGAAGAACCCCTGTTGTTCGTAGGCGATTCCGATGGCCGTTTCTGGGTATTTTGCTCTTTTGCACCATAATCCCGCCCATAAATCGTCTTCTTTTAACAAGGAATACATCGCTCCCAATGCGTCCACAGCTTCTTGTTGGAGAGATCCTTCTGCATCGTGAGGCTCGATCAGTGGACGTTTCAGAGTCGAAGCCGTTCCGTTTTCGAATGCCATTTGTTCCAGGATTATGGAAACTCGGTGCCAGAGGTTGTGGGATTTTCCAAGATACTGAAAAATAGGAAAAATCGAAATTGAAATTAATAATGTTTTTGAGTTTATAAACGATTTAAAGGTGAAAAACGAACGTTTTTAGATATTTTAAAGTAATTTGTTAATGATTCAAGTCGTTTTACATGTAAATTAATGTTTTGCAAGTGATTTTACAATAAAACTGAAAGTTTTTCTCGAATTTCTAAGTTAATTGACATAGAAAGCGGCCGTTTTTAATAATTTTTAACTCTTTTGAGTCAAGAGAGTCATAATGTCAAAAGTTTTGACATTAAAAATGGCCGTTCTTCGTGATTTTCACTTAATTTCACTTCGATTCAGTCACTTTTACATAAAAACAAACGTTTTTCAACTGATTTTACAATAAAAACTCGAGTTTTTCACAAAATTTAAGTAAATTCATCCAATAATCTAACATTCTTCATGAAAATCTAAACTTTTCTCGCATAAAAACAAACATTTTACCAACTTCCAATCACAATTTTCCATCACAAATCGATTAAATCCACTTTCCCTTATCGTCCAACCATCATACACACCTTCAAAGCCGCCGGTACCAACAACAACGGCGGATTACACAACGCCACACCCTCCACAAACGTCTTAATCGCACTTTGTTGACAATCCTTTTGTATCAAATGGCTCCCACTGCACCAAAACGGCGTCATCTCGTTAACCAAAATCTAAAAAGGAAAAAAAAAATCAAAATCACAACAACAACACAATTTAAAAAATCATACTTGTTGCTGTCGTTCTCCCAGAATTCCCCACAGCCTTGGAAACAAGCTCAACCAAACCCAATGCGCCAACTTCGTGTCCGTATAGCACAACTGCGCAGTCGCAGTCAAAAACGTCGTCGTTTTCACATCGCGCATGCTCTCTAGGAACTTCATTTGCCTCGTAATTAAACTGTGCAACGTTTGTTTCGGCGACAATCCGCTTCTTTTTGCCGACACCTCTTTGCACGAAGACGATTCAGACACCGACGACAACTCGATGTCGATTTCCTCGTCTTCTTTGGTCGAATCCAACGTCTCGACGTCCATCGGTTCTTCTTTTATGTTCGAAAAGATCGAAAAATTGTTTCTGTCTTGACTGTCGGCTAAATTGATGACCGAACAGATTGATGGAAGCATTGTTGATGTCGATGAGCTTTGAATCGAGAGTCCTGTGATGGAAAATGATGGGCAATTAGGAATTTTGTGGGTGTTTTTGATTTTTTTTTTAAGGTACCGTTAACAGCTGTGACTAGAAGTAGCTCGATGCATTGTTTTATCCAATGGTGAGCGCCGATCAAGTCCCAGTTTTGCGAACAGACGATGTAGAGCATTCGTTCTGCTAGTTTTCGCCTCATGCTGCTGTCGAAAACTTCGAAGAATTTCGCTCGAATGTGGGGTTGGGTGCAACGTAGTCCTGCAAGAAAAGCGGGTTCCAGTTTGGAAGTGAGCTCGGTTCCTTTCGAAGCGTCGTCTCTGTAAAGATAGTTGTGATTTTTTGTAAGTTATTGTAAAAAATTATAAAAGAATTTTTTTTTAAGTGATCAAAACTGATTTTTTTTTTAATTTTTCGAGAATATTTTTTTTTCGGTGTTTGAAAAAAAGAATTTTCAGTTTTTCCACATTTGAAAAAAAAAAAAAAAAAGTAATTTTTGGGAGTTTTTTTTATATGGAAAATTGAAAATCCTTTTCAGTTTTGGTAAGTTTTTATTTTTTTTATTTTTCAGAAAAAAATTTCATTTTTCAAAAATTTTCACTTTTAATTTTCGATAAATTAATTTTCAGTATTTCCATTTCCCCCCCAAAATTCACATTTTTATTATTAAAAAAAACAAATTTTCATTTTTTTTTATTTTTCAAAAAAAAATTCATTTTTCTCCATTTGCGAAAAATCATTTAAAAAATATCCCAATTCACTCACTCACCTGTACACATAATTAACCAATTCCAAAAACTGTGCATTCAATTCCATATCTTCCGGAAACCGTTTCTCTATGAACTGCATCATCTTCACAAGTAAAATCGATTTCTCTCTCAAAGACGGTGATTGATTGACCGCAATCGGACTCTTATTCTTAACCCACTCCTCCACCATTTTCGTGATGGCTTTCAACACTTTCACGTCGTTCGTTTTCTCGATCAGTCCCACTAAAATCGTCCCAATGAACGCTTTCCGCATCTCCTGTCCCATCACGCCAACTCGGTTTTTCACCAAATCCAGACTCAGAATCAACAACTCGCTCGCAATTGCTAAAAAAAAAAAAAAAAAAAAAAATCAAAAAAATTACACCAGAAAAAATCATTTTACCCGGATTACTCTCGGCTGGTGTTGCCGCCAAGTGTTCGCGCGCCATTCGCTGTAAAACGCGCATGAACGATGTGATGAGTCGATCGATGTAACAAGGATTGTTCATGCAAGCGGCTTTTAGAATCATGAGGGTTCCGAATAGGGTTGATGGACTTGCGCCGACATTTCTGGAAAATAAATTTATTTTATTTTTATTTGATTTGAAAATATTTTGAATTTAAAAAAATTTTACTTTTCGTAGGTTGTGAGTCCATCGTGCACGACTTTGCATACGCTTGCGTACAGACATTCCAGTTCTTCGTACTTGGAAGCGACGTTTGAATTTGTTGGTTCGGTTGGGAAAATACTCATTAATCTCGAAAGTAGACTGTGCATTGATCGAATCACCTGTAAAGTGAATGGAAAAGTGTTAGTTGTCTGTTTTTGTGGGAGTTTGTGATAAATGATATTGTCATTGCCTCAATTTTAGAGTAAAGTAATTCTTTTTGATGTTTTTTGCTATTTTGTTTTGATTTTTGCGAATAATTGTGGGCTTGTTCACAACTTTTTGTGATTTTGGGATTTTAAACAAAAATTCTTGTAATTTTGGATTATAAAATTTTTTAAATCATTTTCAGTGGGTTTTTTTTCTTCAATTTTTTACTCTTTTTTTGTTGCAATTTTTTAGCTTTATTTGCAACTTTTTGCAAAAAACTGCAATAAGTTGCATAAAAGTTTTTATACAACTTTTCATAGTTTGAACCCAAATTTGTTTACAACTTAAAACTTCTTTACCTTTTATAATTTTTCACAATTTTAATTTCTTGCATTTTCTTTTTTGCATTTTCTTCAACTGTACCAAATACCCACAATTTTCCACTTCCTTACCAAACCTTTACAAAATAATCACAACTTCCTTACAAAACAACAAAAACGCAACAATTCTCAACTCATTCACAAACCTCCCTCCCCACCGAATCAATCCCACCTCCCCCACATTACCTTAGAATTCGGACACGTCATACAGGCCGCAATACCACGTTGCAAATGCTTAAAACTAGTCAAAATCACTTCTCTCCTCAGTATAGTCAACAGAAAACTCAACAACTCCAACGCGGTGCAAATATTACCAAAATTAGGTTGTGGTGAATCCTAAAAAAAAAAAAAAAAAAAAAAAAAAAAATTACAAAAAATACAAAAACCACAAAACCCATCAAAAACCTCCCACACTTTGTCACTTACGACAGTCATGAGCAACTTATCGAACCAAGCCAACTTTAATTCGGCATTTGGCCAAACATCAGCCTTCAGAGCCGTTTTGAGCAACGCCACACACCGCCGAGAGAGAAGTTCGCCGGGCGACGCAGGCGCGGTGGCCGCCTCGTTCACTTGGCACGCGATTTTTAGCACGAAATTTACAACTGCGTCGACGTGGATTTTGTCGATTGGTTTTGCGCCTTCGTTTTGAACGCTTTTCGACGAGGCGCCGGACAAGTGTCGGGCGCGCTTCGCATCCTGCGGGGACTCGACCGATGCCGATCTCTTGAGAGGGATGTTGGATAAGACGAGTTGCGATACTTCTGCTGACTGGAAAAAAATTTAAAATTTTTTAAAAATTTGAAAAAATTTTTTTTCGGAAATTTTCTATAATTTCAAAAATTTTGAAGAAAATTGAAATTTTTGGTTGAAATTAGAAATTACCTCTTGATTTTGATCCATTTCATCCCTGATTCGTTGCAACTCCCATTTGATGATCACTTCAGCTAAATCGATAGCCAGTTTTCGATGTTCAATAGAGGCATTCTGGAGGAAGCCTAACTTTGTCATTGAGTTTACCATATGCTGCAGAAGATGATGTCGAACAGGAAAATAAACCTAAAAGAAAAAAAAAATTTTTTTTAATTAAATTTTTTTTTTAAAAATAAATTTTTTAAAAAATACTTTCATTGCGTTCTCCACATTTTAAGAAATTTGTTTTGCTTTTCTAAGCATTTTGAAGTAATTTCTTATATTATAAATTGTTTTCACTGCAATTTTAATGCATTTTTGGTATTTTACAGCATTTTAAAGCAATTTTTATTAGTTTATAGCCTTTTTAAAGTATTTTTTGACATTTTATAGCCTTTTCAATGCATTTTTGATACTTTATAGCCTTTAATATGCATTTTTTGTAGTTTACAGCAAGTTTAGTTGAATATTTGTAATTTAAAAGCACTTTATGTTGCATTTCTGCACTTTAAAGTAACATTTTTGCATTCTAAATCTCTATTTTATTTTTTTTAAACTTTTTTAAAGTCAGACTTACTTTATAGTGTCGCACCAACAAATGCAGCATGTGGACCAGTTGGGCGACCGTATGCCCTTCTTCAACAATGATTTTCTTCGTCCAATGAGTGAGCATCGTGTTCCCGTCCTCCATGCGCACTGGCATTGCTGGAGTCAGAATTTCCAGCGCTTGACGCACTACGGTTCTAGCTTCAACCGCATGCGCTTTCAACAGACTATGAAACACCTAAAAAAAAAAAAATTTTTTCTCAAGAAAAAAGAAATCAAAAAAATTTAAAAAAATTTACTTGAAGAACAATTCTCTTATGAATTGCAAATTTAGCGATTATATGCGAAAGTAGTAAATGTCCATGATATTTCGTCGCTGGGTCGACGCAGTTCTTCCCCAGAAGACAAGGCCAAGCAAATGTCATCAATCGGCGTAATTTGTTACCTTGTCGTCTAAAATAACAAAAAAAAAACGAAAAAAATCAACAAAAATTCTTTTTTTTTGTAGAATTTTCTACATTGGACGCCATTTAATATGATCATATCTAGTGTCTCTCATTTCCCGTTTGGTCAATTTCTCGGAAATTTTCGAGAAATCTATAAAAACGTTGAATTTGAAATGAAAAACGTATTAAAACGATTAATCGTTGGTAAATAATTACATTTTAGGAATTACTAAAGTGATAAAAATACAATATCACTGCAATTTACTCA
The DNA here is from genome assembly GCA_034700445.1 of Stenotaenia linearis. Classification (NCBI taxonomy): domain Eukaryota; kingdom Metazoa; phylum Arthropoda; class Chilopoda; order Geophilomorpha; family Geophilidae; genus Stenotaenia; species Stenotaenia linearis. The sequence continues at coordinate 24,603 of JAQIXT010000284.1, forward strand.
AATAATACTGATTAAAATCAAAAATTAAGAAAAAACATATTTTCTCCTTATTTAAACTAACTGAATTTCGGCACTCCATTTAAAAGAAAAGTGCCATTTGCTAAAGACGACACTTTTTTCTAAGGATTTATGATTGAAAAACATTCAAAAGTCGTGTATTTCAACATTTTCCATCTTAAAATGCCTTAAAACTTAAAATTTCTCGGAAATTCTCGAAAATTATTTCTCGAGAAACAGCTAAAAATTTCTCGAGAATTAAAATGACCAAAATTTTCATTTTTCTCGAGAAATTCTCGAGGAGAAACACTAATTTGCATTTTTTTTTTTAAATGGCGCCCACTGCACTCAAACCCACTTATTGGCAGCATCATGAATGTGTGGTGACGCCTGTTCGACCAACAGGCTAGAAAACTGAAGTAATAAAATCCGCACTGCGTCCGAAGTACCAAAAGGATCCTCAGGATTGATCACTTTGTTAATAAAAACGCTAATAACATTATCCGGCAGATCTTGATCCGGCGCCGGTGGACCTCCGATCAACCTCTCCCCGTTCCCGCTCTCGAACGCCAGCGCGAACGAAGGAATCAAAATGTACTGCAAAATCTTTGCTTTCAAATCCTGCGGAAACGTTTGGTCGTGGAACAACTCGACGAACTTGAAGAAAGCCATTCGTTTCCACTCGACCGAGTACGAGTGCGCGACCGTGACTTCTAGAAATGTTTTGAGGAACTGAAAATCCGGGATGAATCGCCCGGTGAGGGCTCGAAGGAGCTGGAAAAGAAGTTCTATTTCGTTCGGTTGATGTTTGACGACGCTCAGAAGGATTTTTATCAATAATTTTGGTTCTTTCCAGTGCGCGAAATCCACACTGTCTGCTTTTCGGTGGCGTTCCTGGGGGATTGGAAATGAAAGTTAGTTTTTTGTTTTGATTTGAGTTAAAGGAGTAGTGCAGGGTAAATTGAAATTTTTTTTAAAATGAAAGTGTTCAAGATCTTGAACATTACAAGTTAATTTCTGAAATTTAGTGTGATTAGTTATCGAAGAATAAATTAAATTTATTCGTAGGAGATGAGCATGACCGTCATTGTTCCAAATTATGAATAGTCGAGGGTTAGACACTACTGGAAATCACGTATAGGCCTTGTGTTTGATTTATAAATTAACAGAAATCGTGAAATCGAAATTACAGGGAAAAAATCAAGGAAATCAATAGAAATTACAAGTGAAATCAAAGGAAATCAAGACGTTATGGAAATAATGAAATCAAAATCCAAGAAAATCAAAGAAATCATGAAAATCATGAGCAAATCAAGATATCAATGGAAACCAAGTGGAAATCGAAAAGGAAATCAAAGTGGACATCAATGGGTTAGACGCTAAAGTAAAAGATGTACTGATTTATAAATCAGTTGTTGATTTCCATTGATTTCCACAGATTTCTAATCTTTAATTTCCATGATTTTTTGATTTCATTTAATTTCACTCAAGTTCCATGATTTCTTTTGACTCCTCAAGTGATTTCCTTCAATTTTCTATGATTTTGATTTCCTGAATTTCCTGATTTTCGTTGATTTCTAAATCAAAATCAATGCCAAGTTGAAAAAATAGATTAAATTCTCAGAAAAATGGTTTCGACCATTATTAAACGCTACTGATTTAAGTTCTAACTCCAGACCTAATTCTAAATCATAGAACAATGACATCATCACAAAACGAGATCGCATTTAGAGCTCTATTTCGATGATTATAAAATAATAGAGATAAAAGCCAAGTAAACTACGATTGCTGCAAATCAGCTTAAATTTCCAACTATTCCGCACTATTCCTTTAATAATAGAATGAAATTAGTTGATGAAAATAAAAATATAGATTACTACTTGAAATTCATCCGAAATCCAAATCTTGCGTAAACAACCAATTAACTGACGATGTCCAGGCAACCAATGATTGTCCTGTTTGACCAATATACTTATGATTCTGATTGCCAGGTACTGGAGATCGTATTTGTTCAATGATGTTGGACTCTGGGGCGGCGCTGTCTGCTGAATTGTGTAAGTTTGGTAATTGGTTTGAGTGGTTGGTTGAATGTTTAGTACTTGTGACTGTAAATTTCCAAATGCCATTGTCATTAAACGGTTTGGTGTCGATTCCAAAACGTCTCTGAAGGGTTTGCCGTCCGGTTGGCGAAGTAGAAACTGGAAAATATGTGAAAATTGATGTTTTATTGTTAGGAATTTAAGTTTAGTGAATGGATTTTAAATGTTGAAAAAGAATTTTGGATAAAATTTGAAAATTTAAAAAAAAAATTTAAAAAAATTTGAATAAAATTTGAAAATTTCAAAAAAAAATTTAAAAAAATTTGAATAAAATTTGAAATATTTGAAAAATTTAGGAAATTTTTGAATAAAATGTGATTCAATTTAGGAAATTTTTGAACAAAACTTGAAAATTCAGAAAAGTTTTGATCAAAATTGGAAAAAGTTTGAAAACTTCAAAACTTTTTTAAAGAAAGTTTGAAAAATTCCAAAAATTCCTAACATTTTTAAGAAAATTGAAAAATTCCAATAATTCCAAACATTTTTTAAAGAAAATTTAAAAAAATCAAAATATTTTTTCAAAAAATCGATTTAAAAATTTGAGATGTATTCAAAAAAAATTTTTTTTTAAATTTAAAGAAATTAAACTTTACTTCCAAACATCGATTGCACTGGTGATCCTTAATATTCATCTCATTCAAGAAGAAATCAACCGTCTGAGTCGGGTACCGAACTAAAAACTTCAAAAGCGGTTTACGAAACGGACTTCCAGCTTCGATCAAAAGTGACTGCTCCGTTTTCAGGACCAAGGTTATAAGCAACTCGACAAATTTCCCAGAAGACGCCGGAATTTGATGAAACAAATTGATAATAGCTGCACAAACTTTAATTTCATCGCCATTGTACCTCGGGGAACCTAAAAAAAAAAATTCAAAAAATTCAAAAAAATTGATAAATTTTTGAATTTTTTCAAAATTTTTTTTTTAAATTAATAAAATTTTTTTTAAAAAATTTTAAAAATTCAAAAAAATAACGCAAAAAATTGATTAAACCCAACAAAAACAATAATTTTCACCTTTATACGACACAATCGTCACTTCAAACCACTTTTTCAAGTGCGCTAGCAACTGTTCGCATAGTTTTTCGTTGAAAGTGTTCGGAAAAAGTTGAGTTAAGTACGACAAACGCTGGACAATATTCAAACTCAGACTTCGGTAATCCCCGAGCGTCATCAGCAATGGCCGAACTGCATTGTGGACCAACTCGATGTCGACCGTCGTAGACGAAATAAATTTTTTCATGCATTCGAAACTCGCTTCCTGCAGCTCGGATTCCATCGAGTTCAGGGCTTTGTAAAGAACAGTGAAAATCTTGTCTGCGACGTTTTCTTGCGGAAGGGTTACGTAGCAACAGGCCGTTAATGCTCGGAGAGCGCATTTTCTGAGGGGTACGAAGTTTGTGATTGCTTTGTAGCATTGGACTTTTTGGAGCGTTGCGTCTTCGTGCTCGCAGAGGTTTAGGAGTTCTTGGTAAAAGGCTTTGTGCTCCTGGATGGTGAAATCTGGAATGAATGGAAAGTTTTGTTACTGAATTTAGTTTTTGTTTTGTTTTTGATGATTTTGGATTTATTCGAAATTTGTGAATGTTTTGATTTTGGTTGAAGTATTGAATGATTTTTGTCGAAATTCTTGAAAATTTTTACGAATTTTTTCGAAATTCTTGAAAATTCTTTACGAATTTTTTCGAAATTCTTGAAAATCTTTACGAATATTTTCGAAATTTTTTAATATTTTTGCGATTTCTTCGAAAATTTGAAAAAAAAATCGGAAATATTTATCATTTTCGAAAAACTTTTTTGATTTTTTTTCGAAATTCTTCAGGATTTACTTCAAACTTCAAAATTTTCCAAAACCAAAACTCAATTCCTACCAATATTAAACAGCCGAGGTTGTAACGTAGTACAAAAAGTAAACCCATCCATCAACCCAATCTGCGCATTGGCTGGTTGATGACGCAACAGATGTTTCTTGGGTGGAATAATATCAGCCAAAATCTCTTTATGTGGTTCCATGACTTCAGTCACCGATTTTTTCATAACATTTGCTAAAACTTCGAGGGAATGCATCGCTTCTTCTCTCACATTCGTGTTAGACGAAGTGACTTGTCGAATTAACTCTTGCGTTACTTCATATAGAGATTTCTTTTGTGCTAAAATGATGTCTTGGTTACTTCCGGTTGGTTCGATCGGAGTTGAGCACAAAGTCAGCATTTTTTCCAAATTGCTTTTCGCCAAATCAACGGCGCCGCTTGAAACCTCGCCCGTAAGATCCATCATAACAAACAACAACGCTTTCAGGAACATATACTGATGCTCGAAGACCCACTTCATGGTCATGTACTCGTATAGGGTTTTTACACCCACACATCCACCGATTTTTGCAAACCAAGCCCGGTCGTAGCATAAAGAACACATTCGTTCGGCGATGTATTCTATCAATGGAAGCTGGCATGCCTAAAAAAATTAGAAAAAAAAATTAGAAAAATACTTTAATTCGCAATTCCAATATGGTGGACGCTGCTTAATGTGATCAGTTCGGTACTCCATTTGTTTTGGTTTGTTTTGTTAATGTTTATCTTTGGGTACTAGTGATTTACCAAAATTTACTAGTTATATACAGATTTATCACGATTTACTAGTGATGTACTGAAATTTATCACAATTTACTAGTGATTTACTGAGATTCATCATGATTTACTTGATTCACTACAATTTTTCATGATGTGTAAGTTATAATAGTGATGCACAAACACTTATGATTTACTAAGATTTACTACGACTCGCTATTGATAAAGTAAGATTTATCATGATTTACTAAGAATCATCCTGATTTATTTGAATCAAGTAAGATTTACGATGATTTACTGTAATTCGCCACACTTTTTCAAAATTTACTAGGATTTATCTAGTATATTGTGATAAATCTTAGTAAATCTTGAAAAATCGTAGTGAATTACTAGTAAATCTTGAAAAATCGTAGTAAATTACGTAAATCTTGAAAAATCGTAGTAAATTACGTAAATCTTGAAAAATCGTAGTAAATTACGTAAATCTTGAAAAATCGTAGTGAATTACTAGTAAATCAACATAAATCTTAATACTCGATATTTACTAAAATCTCAGACTGTTTCTGCCCTTCTAACCAAAGCAGCAATCACAACAACCAGCATCCCCCAAACCAACTCACTCTTTCCTTCGACCCAACGATCAAAGCCGCGATATCCAATAATAAAACCAAAGCCAAATGACCGGGTTTGCACAACTCCTTCTCTTCGTGCCCCATAATAACAGTTATGGCATCGACCAACACGAGCGGATCCATCCCCGACAACTTCTGTTGCTTGTTATTCATAGAAAAAATCCCACTTTGCTGACTGACAGCGACTAAAGTGTAATGCCGCACGATCGCTATCATGGTCGGAAGTACCGACGCCCTCAGGTCCTTGAGCGCACTCCCAATAAACATGGCGGTCAACGCTTTCACTTGTAAATTACGAGCAATCACATCCGGGCATTTGTAGTACGCCCCGCCTTGGATGTTGATGATTTCGCACGTTGTGAATCTAAAAAAAGAGATTTTGATTAGTAAAACATCATTATAATGAAAACCTCGGTATAACGAAATCCCCATAGAATGCCATGTTAAATTTTTTTCTAGTATTTCGTTATAGCGAGGTTCGATTGCAGGAATTGTTATTTTTTGGGTGATTTACGATGGGTGATGAAGTAGTTGTTGAGTTAAGTGTTTTTCGTCGTTTAGTTGTAGCGAGGAGATTAGGTAGCAGCGGACGAGTTCCCAGCTGTATTTGCGGTAGTATGTGTCCGATGAGTTGACTTTCATCGTGTTGACTGCGGCTTCGATTATCTGGAATGAGAGAAATGTCGTTATTAAACGTTTTATTTGAAGGTTGGTAATTTTTTTAAAGTTTTGAATCAATTTTTGTATTAAAACGGGTTTTTTTTGTAGTTTTAAATTATTTTTTGCATCAAAGTAAAGGTTTTTGGAGTTTCTCAAACACTTTTTTGCATCAAAATTACGAAAAATGTTAGTTTTCACAGAATTATTGTATCAAAACGTTAATTTTGATGTAAAAAGTGGTTAAAAATTACAAAATATAGCTAGAAAACTGTTTAACGTTAATAAAATGGTTGAAAAGCTACAAAAACCGTCATTTGATGCAATAATTACTTGAAAAAGGACAAAAAACGTTTATTTTGATTCAAAAAATACTTGAAAATCCAAACAAAAGTAAAGCTTTCTTAGTTTTCAAGCAATTTTCACTTAAAAATCAACGTTTTCCATAATTTTCACGCATCATTCACTTCAAAATAACCGATTTCATAATTTCAAACAAATCTCCCCACTCAAACCAACATTTTTCTTCAATTTTCATAAGTTTCAACCAATTTTTTACATCAAAACAAACACTTCACATTACTTCCAACCAAACAACTACCACTTCAAAACCACCTAACCTTTTCAACTGGGAATTCAATGGGCGTTTTATGATCCTGGAAATACACCGTAACGCACGGACCGGGCGCATCTCTACTATTAAACTCCAATTTCTGCGGCTCGACCATCATTTTCCTATTTCCACCCCCGAATTTTCCCAATACGCGGAACGCAACTTGCGCTACACTGTCCGTCGGGTTTCGCAGGGTCCTCCAGAGCGCCTGCATCAATTCGGCACGAACGGGTTGAATGTGTTCGTAAAGGAAATCGGGTTGGAGGTTGTCGACGCACAATTCCAGAGTTCGCAGACCCTAAAAATGAAATAAATTCAATAAATTGATAATTTGTTTTCATTTTTGTAATACCTGGCTGACTAAAGTCTGTGAGCCGTTGAGGGCCGATACTAGTGGGTCCATTAGCATTGGTAGGTAAGGCAAGAGTGAGCTTAAGCGTACGGGAACTGTGAGGCAGAGTTCGACGAATAGGTCTTTCATGTGTTGCTTGTGGAGGCCACTTTGGAGACAGTTGAGACCTGGAAATTTGACAAATAAGATAGTTTGTAGTGAAGGGTTAAATTTTTTTTTTAAAGAAAGGGTTGATGGTGTTGAGATTGATTTGTAGTTTTTGAGTTTTTTATGTTTGGTTTATTTTTGGGTGATTTTTTCGTTGCAATTATTTTGCTTTTTCTGTATTTTAAAGTGAATTAAATGAATTTATTGTTAGGTTTATTGCATTTTGAAGCAATTTCTGTGTGGTTTTGCATTACAAAATTGTTTTAAAAGGCAGTTTGTTGCGATTTTTGCATTTCAGAATATTTTTACTGTAGTTATTGCAATTTTTGAGATAGTTTTTGCAAATTTTACAGATATTTTTGCTGTTTTTTTCATCAATTTTTGCACATTGTAGCAATTTTAAAGGCAGTTTTATAATTTTCTGCATTTTGTAGCAATTTGTAATTTTTAGTGCAATTTTTGCAATTTATAGCAATTTTTAGAGTAACTTTTGCGATTTTTACATTTTATAGCAATTTTTAAGAGCAATTTTCCATTTTTTTTTAAGACAATTTTTTATATTTCAAAGCCTTTCCTGCTGAATCTCATCATCAACAACCACCATTTTACATTCAAAACATTCAAACACCCACTCCACCCCACGTCCCGACATTACCTTGCAACAAACTCGGCAACAGCGGTAAAAACTCCTGATACAACAAATCGTGACTCCCACCACCAATAGATCGAAACAAAGCTCGCAAAAGCAGAAAATAATTGAACGGCTCCTTCGCTGTCAATGCCAACTCCATTGACCGGTTCACCACTGGTCGCAAATGCGGCTGTAACGCAATCTTCAAACGTTATTTTTAAAGAATCACAAACCCCGTTCGATTTCTACTTACTTTAAGCATCAGTTCGTTTTCCGCCGCAAATAGGGACACGGAACCAAAAACTAATTTAAATAACTTCAAATACATGTTCGATCGTTCAAGCGTCGCTAAAAAAACACAAAAATGTCAATAATTTTGTTATAATTTATAAAAAATTGAAATTTAGTGATTTTTTGGTTTTCAAAATACTCAATACACGACCTGACTTTGTGTCACGTGATTGTATTTTGTGTATTCAGTATTTGGTTAAATTCGACCAAAAAAATCACTAAATTTTAAATATCGAAATAAAAACATGTATGCCACAGAGAAACAAGTACAAACAACATACTGTTTTTAGTCTTACATCCCATATCTTCCATTTTTTCTAGTAAATATTCAACGAGAATTGTTGCAAAAACAGGCGAAGTGCCGGCATTTGCTAGGAAGTGATTTGCAACAATCTAAAATTGAGAAAATTGAGAAATTAATTTCTTGAAAATTAAAAATTGTAATTTTTAATATTTTTTATGGAAAAAAAGTGAAAATTGAAAATTTGGTAATGCTAAGTGAAAAAACATAATTTTTCAACTGCAATTTCTATATTTTTCACTGAAAAACTGGAAAATTTTCACTTTTTTCACTCATAAATTTCAAATTTCCAGTTCTAATCTGAAAAAATTCCACCAAATAAACATAATTACCTGCAGAGCGACATTTTTGTGTATCCGTTCAACCATATACTAAAATCAAATAAATCAAAAATAAATCAAATTCAAAAACACTCAAAAAAAAATAAACAAACATGAATAGTGGTCGAAAACACTTCTTTGAACGTCGATTGGTTCATCATAGCAAAAACTCCTGCAAAATGCTCCAGAACTTCCTTTTCTTCTTTAGTCCTCACAGACTGCATTCTATTTTTTTTAAAAAAAAAGAAGAAAAAATCCATTAAAAAAATTTCAAAAATTCCATTAAAAAAAAAAAAAAATTTACGCCGGCAGTCGTTGTTGCGCCGGATTCACCGGTCCCACATTAATCGCATAAATATCGAGTGCTTGAAGCGCATATTTCACTAGACGAATAAAAACTAGCGTTTCTTTTGGTTGAAAATGTTTTGTTTGCGCTAAACTTGCGTCTGAAATGTAAAAAAATCAAAATAAATTCAAAATTCTTCAATTTTTCCACTTAAAACTCGAACCTCCGCCGACTTTACACGACCCAGTGCCCCAAGTTATTGTTTTCACTCCACAAACTAATGTTTTCACTAAACTGCGACAGTCTGCGACGGTGTAGTTGTTCATTTGGGGCGTTGGGAATCCGAATTTGAGCTGAAATTGAATTGGAATTTGAAGTCAAAAAAGTTGTTAAAATTGATTAAAACTGACCTTATCCTCTTTTAAATCCATCATGACCGACGAAACCGGTCGTGAGTCGTCTATTTTTATGTCTGTGGGTGGTTGAGGTAGTAAGTAAGTGGGAGTTGTTGGTTGGCCCACCGTTGAAGGGACTTGAGCACCGATGTGGGAACCAATAACCGTCGCAGTTTGTTGATTGGATGGTAGAGATAAAGTCTGTTGGTTCTGCTGTTGTCGCCTGATGAAAGATATGTTGGGTTTAGTTTTATATTGATTGAAAATTCAATATTTTTGGATTATTTAATTCAATTTTTGACTTAAATGACCAAGTTTTGAATTAAATGGCTGAGAAAAATCAAAATTTTGAATAAAATGATCAAAGAAATGAAAAATTTGATTTAATTTACCAAAAAATGACAAAGAAATAAAAAATGTGATTAAAATCACCAAAAAACGGACAAAATATGAAACTTTTGTATAAAATGGCCAGAACAAAAAAATTTTTAAATAAAATAAACAAAATCAAAATTTTTGAACAAACCGGCCAAAAAAATCTAAATATTTCAAAAATTTAAATTTCTTTATTCTTTTTTTTAATCATTTACTCCAAAATATTAAATTTTTTCACCATTTACTCGAAAATACTGAATATTTTGCAAATTTTTGAAAAAAATCAAATTTTTTCTTCACATTTTCTCACAAACTTAAAAATTTGATTATCTTTATTCAAGACCCACTTACCATTTTTGTTGTAAATACGGGAGCTGAAGTTTAGCAATGCTTTTAAATTTCAACACAAACACTTCTAACATCCGCATCAACAAATCACGTCCCTTTAAAAAAAAAAAAAAAAAATTCCATCAAAACCTTCAAAAACCTCAAAAAATTCAAATCTCACATTTCCATTTTCTTGTTCGCTTTTCAAACGAATACACTCGACTAGATTTAACAGTAATTTACATGACATGGTTTGAATGCTGGTCGGCAGGGACTCGTCGTGCACATTTTTCGAAAATAAATTAACGGCCATTGCTAGCTCGTTCAAAGGTAAATTTTGCCTAACGTGATGAACCAAATCCGCCAACGTACTGTATGCCAACGGTCGCAGAGATTCGTACGTTGTCCAACCGGATCCGATTAAAACGTTTTCATCAAAAAGTTTGTCGATGCAAGAAACAAATTCTAAAAAAAACAATTGAAATTTTAATGTAAAAATCAATACCGTAATCAATAAAAATACTGTATTTCATCAAATATCATCAAATTTTACCAATTTTCATCAAATTTTTGTAATTTCTTCTACATTTCTGCAGTTTTTGCTCAAATTTTTGTAATTTTTACTAAATTTCTCACAAAAATTTGAGATTTTGTAATTTTTACTGAATTTCTTCCAAATTTCTACAGTTTTCTATGAAATTTTCACTATTTCTATTAAATTTCTGCGGTTTTCATTCAAATTTTTGTCATTTTTACTGAATTTCTCTCAAATTTTTACAATTTCAACTGAATTTCTCTCAAATTTTTATAATTTTTACTGAATTTCTCTCAAATTTTTACAATTTCAACTGAATTTCTCTTAAATTTTTATAATTTCAACTGAATTTCTGCAGTTTTCGCTCAAATTTTTTTCATTTTTACTAAATTAACTGAGTTTCCAACTTACTATTTCTCAAATCCGTTGCCAAGATGTGTCTTGCAGCAATAAGCAACTCTTTTCGCAAGTGGGCTACTTCTTGCGGACAAAGAGTAAGTAATCCCAGCATACCTTTCACTAACTGGGGGCTATATTGCGCAACTACATCCTAAATTATAAAAAAAAAGTTATAAAAATCAATTTAATGTAAAAAAAATTCATTATTTCCATTATACTTGATAAATTTTGATTATGTATGCAAGGAAACTTAATGTTTTGATTTGAGCAGCAACGAAATCGACAAAAACTTCCTTGTTGAAGTTAGCGGAAGACCTGTGTTGTAGTGATGGTTGAAGGATGATTGTGTTCATTATGAGTGGAATGAATTCGGCAACATCTTGATGCACGCTTTGTTTGTACAATTGATACATTAGGACGACGATTATTGGAAGTTCTGCTAATACTTTGAGGGACATGACGGCTTTTGGGATTAAATTGTACTGGAAAAGGAAAAATGTTAAATTTTAGTATTTTGTACTGTCATAAATTTGAAATTACTAAAAATAATCAAATTTTTGTTTGTTTTAGAAAAAAGGTAAAATTTATGCTTTTTTTAAAAGTTATTTAAGTTTACTGTTTTTGCTTAAAAACCGTTAAAGTTTACTATTTGCACTTGAAAAGTGTAAACTTTTGTTGTTTTAGCAAAAACTATTATCAAATTTTACTGTTTTAATTTTAAAAAACCATCAAATTTCATTCTTTTTAGTGAAAAATTTGTATAATTTATTGAATTTACTAAAAAAAATCTTCATTTCTAACTCTTTTTTTTTTTAATCTTTAACTCAAAAATTTAACTTGTATTTCACTATTAAACTAATTTTAACAGTAACTGCACTCAATAATTAACCAATATTTTCAACAACTGTAAACTGAACTGTCACAGAAACTGGTAATTTTTGAATTCAGCTGGTAAAATATCTCCAATTTTGCAAAGAAAATTGTAGTGTTTTTGCAAGTAATTTGCTCAAAAATACATAAAATCTTTGCAAAATTTCAAAACAAAAATAAAATTCTACAATTTTTTTGAATAAATTACTAAAATTTTCACATTGTTTCCAGAAATTACTATTTATTTACAAATATTTTGCAATTTTTTTTTTATCCAAACCACTCTTGAACTTTACCGAAATAGTAGTTCCATCAGGATTCTTCCTTTCGGTCTGTATCGTCGTTATCGTATATATTTCCTGCAACATTGGATCAGCTATATTCTCCGTCAAATCTTTAATCTTAATCGGCATTCTCGGCTCGAAGATCTTATTCAAATGATTCGGCAAATCCCTATAAATATTTTTAACAAACTGCAGGAAATGCTGGATCTAAAAAACCGAAAACCAGGACAAGAAAAAAAAATGACATTAAAAATACTCTTAAAACCCCCAAATGCTAATAAACCTCGGCGTTAAATTGTGGCCTATATTGTTTATGCAACTCGATGATAATTCGTAAACAGACTAATACATTTTCCTCATTCTCTATCTGAAAAATAAATTTCAATTTCAATTTCACTCAATTAAATTGCAGTTTTTGTGGTTACGCTAAAACCGGTCATAAGCGAGATATACATTGCAAAATACAGTAGACCACAAAAGTATATAAGATTTGCCAAAGTATATAAGATTAGAATTTAATTTGGACCAAATTTGCTGCTGAAAGTCAAATTTGGATGAAAAATGATCACAATAACCGAAAAAATGATTACAATAACCGATAATTTTTCAATGAAAAAGTGCCATCCGGTCTGTACTTTGTAAAAGTGATCACATTAACCGATTGATTCCATTAACCATGATCACAATAAGCGGTGTCTACTGTATTGGTTCTCCTCGAGAATTTCTTGAGAAAAATGAAAATTTTGGTCATCTTTAATTCTCGAGAAATTTTTAGCTGTTTCTAGAGAAATAATTTTAAGTTTTAAGGCATTTTAAGATGGAAAAAGGTTGAAATATATGACTTTTGAATGTTATTCAATCGTCAAATTTAGAAAAAAGTTCGATCTTTAGCAAATGGCACTTTTCTTTTAAAGGTAGCGCCGAAATTCAGTTAGTTTAAATAAGGAGAAAATATGTTTTCCCTTAATTTTTTATTTTAATCAGTATTATTTGATTAAATCGCAACGATATTGTATTTTTATCACTTTAGTAATTCCTAAAATGTAATTATTTACTGAGTTTAATCGTTTTAATGTTTTTCATTTCAAATCCAACGTTTTTTTAGATTTCTCGAAAATTTCCGAGAATTCTCGAGAAATTGACCAAATATTTTTCTCGTCTCGAGAAATACAAACAGGCGAGAAATGAGAAACACTATTTTTGCAACTTTTGCTTCACTTTAATCATCATATTTCCCATGAAATACTGGATAGGATAGGTTTTAGCGTGCCCACGAAAACTGCAATTCAGACAAACATCATTTCTTACCTCTAACAAATGAAACATGAGCGTCAAAATCTGTTTAACGTAAGGCCTGAGATGCTCATTTGGAGGAATTCGGTGTAAAATTTCAAGAATAAGTTTGCGTAATTGCTGTAAATACAAAATCTATAAACAGAAATCCACCATTAAACATTGTTAATCAAATTTCTCGAATTTTCAAAATTGCAGTCCGATCTTATCAGCAAAAAATCATCGAGGTTCAACTAAATTCAAACATTTAGGTACACTCTCGCGTGTAGATAAAGATTTCATCATCCTGCATAAATTTATCAATTTATTAACATGTTAGATTAATAAATTAATTAATTTTAATTAAATTTATATCTCGTAATTGTAACCTGTACACTGAGTTCTGCATAAAAATGTGGTTCTCCTTCCTGCAGGATCTTCAGAAATATCTTCATCGCGTGTTCCAAGAATGATGCATACTGCGGCGATGCGACGATCGTCTGTGGAAAAGAATGAGAAATAAGTGTTAAAGGGTTAAATGGTTTGTTTTTCAAATTTGTTTGGGAGGTTGGAAAATCAGAATTAGTTTGTGGGAAATGTAGAGATAAAATTGGTTGAAATATGTAATTTGAGCGTAAAAATTGCTCAAAATTTGCAAAATTAGGCAAAATTGCTCAAAATTATGCAAAAGTTGCTTAAATATGCCAAATTGCTCAAAATTTGCAAAATTATACAAAAGTTGCTCAAAATTTGCAAAATTTGCAAAATTATGCAAAAGTTGCTTAAAATATGTAAAATTGTATAAATATTGCTCAAATTTTGTCCAAATTGGTGCAAAATTTACACAAAAATTGTTCAAATTGTGCAAAATTTACACAAATTGCTCAAATTCATTACAATTCAATTTCTATGATACTCTGGTCATCCCCTTTCATTCTACAGGTCCTAAACAAACTCCCACACACTCCGACCACAAACCAAACCTTTTTCATTGAAAAACTTCAAAACAGAAAAAATCCGCACACAAACCTCGAAATTCTCACTCAGTTCCTGCGCGGCTTTCAATTTATTTTCATCCTTTGCACCCGGGTCGACTAACATCGACACAAAAGAGCGATACGCGTTCATTTGTGCTACTGGGTCTTGAGTATTTAGCGCTGGAGCCATACTATACACACTAGAAAGAAATAAAATTTAAAACTTTGTTTTCATCTTCAAACCGATCTTACATTAAGAAGAAATGAAGGGGGGGGAGCAAGAAAATGGAGGTTACTTACATATTTTGCTTAATTTATCATTAGGCAAATAGAATAATACAATCTATTTACATAACCTATTGCTACAGTACTTAGTAATTATCTTAAAGCAACAAAAACCGACAGATCGAGTCTATTTCTTAATTTTTAGAAGTAAAATTACAAACCCGAAGTCTAACCCCACCTAACAAGAGCAATCCCATAATGCGTTTAGGCCGTCGCTTGCGATGGTCTGGTGATTGGTGGGAAATGTTGGGAATGTTATTAATTTATTTAGTTCATTTATATAAATTTGTTAATTAATTTAGATTATTTTAAAATTAACGGGATTTATTTAACGGGATTTAATACGAATTTACAACATTAAAACATTTTTTGACTGCGGCGCCGTGTACAAAATGGCGGCGGTCGTGATCGAGTTTTTAATGTAAACAACTTTTGGATTTCGGATTTGGCGCAGTAATAATAGTAAAAGTAAGTGTTGAAATGTGGGATATTGAAGGAAATGAAGTGAATTTGATGTTTTTGATTTGATTTTAGTGGAAAACTACATCAAAGGAGAAGTTATTCAAGAAGAAGAAGAGGATTTGAACCCATTTTCAAACCTAGACGATAACTTTGTGCATATGAAAGTAAAAGCTGGAAGTAAACTGAACAAAATAGTAGGCTACGCAATGGCACAATTTAAAGAAGACTCGTTGAAACAAATTGTGTTTAGTGGTACTGGGAATGCAATAACAAAAACAGTCACATGTGTTGAAATCATGAAACGAAAATTTCGAGTACGTTTTGATAACTTAACTTTTGAATATAAAAATATAAAATTCTGCTTTAATTTCAGTCGGTTCATCAAATAACGAAATTAGGAACGAGAAAGTAAATAAATCAAACAAACTATGGTCATTTTATAAACAATTTATTTAATTTTTAATTTTTTCTAAAATTTTTTAAGGATTGAAGAACTGTGGGAACCAAAATTAGAAGGATTAGATCGGTATGATGTCTACTACACAAAATAAACAAATTTTTACTAAATTATTTAATTACTTAGATTAAAAGTCGTTCGTGAACAACCAACCATCCACGTTTTATTATCAAAAAATCAGTTAGATCAAAACGAATTAGGGTGATAAATTTAATTTAATAAAAATAAAGAAAAAAAAATAGTTTGAATTTAAAAATTAATTTCAGGTACCAACAAGGAAAAATTTGCACAATTTTAACCAAAAATTCAACTAGGCCTACGTCTGGTAGCAGTAATGGAGAAAAAATTACTCCAAGACGACCAGTTAAAAAACGAAAACAAGAAACGTGAAAATGTAATATAATATTTCAATATTTGTAAAGTTAAATTGTAAAATGAATAAATAACAATATAAAAACATTGTATCAGCGTTGACGTGATGTTTTTCCGTGAACAAAACTCGCAGTCGCATGTATTAGCTGCCCCTTGTAGCCTGAAACCCCTGCAATACACCGTTGCATGATTTACCATTAGCTGCCCCTCGTAGCACATGTTCCTTGCTATGGAGGACCGTTGTATTATTTTCCATTAGCTGCCCCTTGTAGCATGAATGCCCTGCAACACACCGTTGCATGAGTTACCATTAGCTGCCCCTTGTAGCACAACTCCCGTGCACTACACCGATGTATGATAAAAAAAACAAATAAAATAAAGCAACGTGAACTTCGAATGGATTTATTTCCCATACTGTAACACTGTACATAACTATTTTACAAATGATCTTAATTATTTAAAGAACACCACAACCAAATGTAATACTGAAAGAGCAATGATATATCTAGTTTTGAAAAAATAAAATCATATGCTCTCTGCTCAACCAGTTAACACTTCTCACTCAACAACATTCGCTCAACTCTTTACTTACAAATGCTAAAAATCGGATCTTTAGAAAATTGTGGCAAACTATTCCTAGTTCTTGTCTGCATACAAGAATATACTTTCAAATTGAGCATAAACCAGAAAAAATAGATATTAACCGACTGTACAACGAAGAAAAGTTTAAAATTGGAAAATAGAAATCTGCATCGAACAAAAAAAATATTTTTTCTTTAAATCTTTTTACCACATGAAAATAGTGTCATTTCAAAAACCATGGACAGAATCAACAATCATTTCAAATTTGAAACCGATTAAATTTCAAATCGAAAGGCATCGGTCAAAACATGCGAAAAGTATTGCATTTTAACATCAAGTATTGAAATGACACGATATATATATGACTAAATCAACACTAAATCTCACATTTTACAACTAGAATTACACTCCAACCTCGTTATAACAATTTTTTTTTTAAATTTAAAATTTGAAATTTCTTCGTTATAACGGGGTTCGACTGCATAAACTTGCGAAAAAAATTTTCACTTGAAAAATCATTTTCAGCATTACATCACCTAATTACATCTAAATTAAATCAAACCACTGATAACTTATTACGCAAAATGGAATGTAATACCCATTACTTTAAAACACTAACTATATATTGCCAAATTAAACTATTATATTATTACAAGTAATTAATAAAGTTTTGACACATCTAAATTTAAACACCAAATATTATTTATAACATTAAAAAGGGTTAAAAACTGTTAAGCATCAAATCAATAACACAACCCATTGATATTTTAATATTACAATTCAATTAATTCAATTAATTCAAACATCAAATGCCGCTAAATTATTTACATTTCATCGAATTGTCTTAAAACCACATTTCATTGATTCACCGGGAGAAATAAACAAATGCAAATTAATGAGTATTTCATGGAATGTGATTAAATTAGAAAAAAATTAATAAACTATTCTAGGAACAAAAAAAATTTACATTTCTCTAAGTACAATCACACGAGCGAAATCTTCCTGACTTTTGTTTACACAACGGAATGTTTCTTTTTTTCTTTTCTTTTTCTGAGCGTCAACAACGTTCGACAACATGGCACTGACCCATTGCATTTAAGGCACACAATGTATAATTAAATGTTTAAAAAAATAAAATTCAAATTGAAAATAAATGTAAATTATTCGAGAACTTGGAAGGGAAACGATGATAATTCAGTTTTTTTGGATCTTCACTTTGTTTTCTGATTTGATGAACCTGGAAATGGAAATTTTTTGGTTAATATTGGATTTTGGATTTTCATTTTGGGGGTACCTTTATGACGTCACCTAAAAATCGTGTTGAACTCGAGCAAAAGGAATTCGATGATCTGATTTTGTGTCATTACATCCAAAGCTAGGTTACTCGATTCCACTTCGGCCCACATTAGTGTTGGGCCAAATACAATGGCCATATTCTGTATGTGCATGCGATTATGGTCACTGTACTCCGTTACCCTGGAAATGGAGTTTGTTAGTTTGGTGGTGAAAGGGGAGGAAAGTTTTGATGAAAATATATTTTTTTTTTAATTTTAAGTTTTTTTGAGAAAACAGGTTTGTTCCAAAAATGTTTTTTTTTGTTTGTTCAGAAACTGATTTTTTGATCAATAAGTCTAACTCGATTTTTTAAAATGTTAATTTTGATCAAATTTGGTGGAAAAAAAATTAAATTTAAGTTTTATGTAAAATTCCTAAAAAGAGTGTGAATTTTACATACGAAATTCAAAATTTGGATTTTTTTTCTCAAAATTAGTTAAATATACCAAAAAAAAAACTTCACAATTTGCATTATTTTCTCAAAAAAAGTTTGAATTTTACTCAAAAATGTCAAATTTTGGAGTAAAACTCTTTTCTGAAACATAATTGAACGTTCCTCACATTAAATATTTCTTAAAAACTACAAACTTTTTCAATTGGTTCAATTTTTCAAACAAAACAAAATTCAAAACTTGAAATTTTTTTTCACAAATTTTTTTTAAAAAAAATTTTACTCTAAAACACCTGAGTTTCACCAAATTCTCTTAAATTTCAATAACTTCATAACACTTTTTTAAAAAAAATCCATTAACCTCAGTAAATGATGCAGGAGATATCTTAAGGTGTTATAATTGGCTCTTGGTATTGTTGAAATTAATTCCGTAAACCTTTGTAATTTTACCGTCCGGTCTGGTATCACTGTAAAAACAATTTTTCAATAGTTTAAAAAAATAGGGAATTATTTCAAGTGTAAAACATACTTATAGCTGTGAGGAATTTTTCTAATATTCTGAACGGTATTAATGGTTCTTTTAATTCTCTGAAGAACATTTTTAGAGCTCCGGTTAATACGTGAACGTCTTCTTCGATTTCCAAACAACGCGTGTTATCTTGGTTGACTTGAAATCGAATTTTTTGTACTTGCGATAAGTTACCGCTTGCCCGATACAGGCCGTCAGCCTTCATATCTGTAAAGAAGTCAAATTTATAATTTTATGAATTTTATCAAATTTGAAAAGAATTTCATAAATATTCACTAATTTCATTAAATTTGAAACAATTTTGATAAATTTTAAGTCAATTTCGTTATAATTTCACCCAAATTTTATGAAATTTATAAAATTTCAAAAATATTCACTAAATTTCATTCAAATTTTTATAAATTTCGGAAATTTTATGAAATTTATTTAAAATTTAAAATTTAATGAATATTTTTAAAATTTGTCCAAACTTTATTGAAGTTTTATTAATTTTATTTAAATTTTAATGAAATTTAGTGAAGTTTTATTAGTTTTATCCAAAATTGTACGAAATTTAGCAAATTTCTTTAATTTTAGACAAATTCAAATTCAAATTTCATAAAAATGCAAAAAATTCCACTCAACTTTCAACAAATTCCATTCACATTTACACAAACCCCACAAAACTTCACCACAAACTCGATCAAATAACATTTCACAAACTTTCGCACTTTTCACTCAAAATTTCATTACTTCCCACACAAAAACTTCTCCAAACCCCATCTTTACCATTATCTTCAATAAGACTAATACACTTCTGTACAAATCGAGGAACCAACGACTTCTCCCTCAAACACAAATTCTGAAGATTACAGCCGAACACCGGTTCCTCTGCATAAAAAATAAAAAATAAATAAAAACACCAAAAATCTCATTTTTCGCCACAAACCTTTAATGATGCCCTTTTCCCTAAGACTTTCCATTGTTGGCCTCCTAAGAAAGAAATTAAGTAGTTTGTCCTTAATTTTCGTTTTCCGCTCTGCAGACGTCAAATCGAGTTCCTCCGCACTAATTGATGTCTTAAATTCTAATAAAATGATTAAAATAACCAAAATATAAATACAATTTCTTAGTTTTACCAAAATGAAATACAGACGAACCCCAGTATAATGAAATCCTCGTTATAACGAAATAATATTTTTGCATTTCGCACAAAATTTTCTAATTTTTATTGAATTTTGTTGAAATTTCACTGAATTGCATTGAAATTTCACTGAATTGCATTGAAATTTCACTGAATTGCATTGAATTTTGTTGAAATTTCATTGAATTGCATTGAATTTTGTTGAAATTTCATTGAATTCCATTGAATTTTGTTGAAATTTGTTGACATTTCATTGAATTTCGTTGAATTCCACTAAATTTAGTTGAAATTTCATTGAATTCCACTGAATTTAGTTGAAATTTCATTGAATTCCACTGAATTTTGTAGAAATTTCACTGAATTTCATAAAAATTTGTTATTCGCGGCAAATTTCGTTATAGCGGGGTTCGACCGTAGTTCATCTCCATTAACTTACTGCGAGTAAGTTTGTACGATTTTTTGGTTTCGTCTGGCGACGACAAATCTCCTTCGTGACTGTTGTTCATCGACGAGTTTATAGTAAAACCTGATGATGGCTGTCAAAATTCAAAATTTTTAAAAAAAAATTATTTAAATAAATTTTAATTAATTTACAAATTTCATGATGGCACCCCGTATGGCTTCAAACCATTCTTTACTCGACTGTGCGCAGTCGTCTTGTAGTAAAACTTGTAAACCGAGGACAGTGCTTATCTGGAAGTTGAGATTTAGTTTAGTTTGTTGTTTTAATTTTTTTTTTTTAAATTTACTTGGAAAACATTTTTTCTACTCGATTTGTCAGGTTTCCATTCGACTAGGGCACCAGCTAAGTCAATACAGATTTCCGGTTTACATCCGGGTGCATCTTGTTTCTAGATTTACAATAAATAAATAAATAAATTAGTTTTGGGAAAAGTAGATGACTTTTGAGTTTAATTTTTTTTTCTCGAGTTTGTGATGTTTTCTGATGTTTTCGAAGAATAAAATAAAATAAAATTTATTTTATGTTTTTCAAGAATATTTAACATTTTAACAAATTATTTTGACTTACAAAATTTTCAAACTTTCATTAAGTTTTGGTGAAATTTCATTGAATTTTGTTGAAATTCCATTGGATTTCATTGAATTTTATTGAAATTTCATTGAATTTTGTTGAA
>JAQIXT010000285.1:0-45579 GCA_034700445.1 Stenotaenia linearis
AAGGTTCTTTTTTGCGGTTTTTTTTCACCGACCGGGTGTTTTTGGATGGACCCAATTCGGTTCTCTCGTACTGGTTTGTGCATTGAAATCAAACAACTTGAGATTTCCCTACGTGAGTGGCAAATGTAAGCCCTAATTAAATTGATTAATAAACATACTTAATTTGTAATCGATTCTTTTCTAGGCTTGTTTGAGAAGAAGTCTGAAAGAGAATTAAAAGAAAATTTTGAATTTACCTTAAATTAAATCGGAACTGATGCAATGAAGTGACTTTCCCGTCGTTTGATGGAGCGCCGTAGATTTTCCATTGTTCGATAGAGCGCCGTAGCTATTGTTACTGTAATTACTGTAAGAATAAGCAGATGGCGGTACATTCCACGGACAAAATTCCCGGCAAATTTAAAACAAGCTTACTAAACAGCCACTGAAATTATATTGTTTTATATTATTTTATACATATTTTTTTTATTTGTTCACTTCATATACAATCAAATTTATTTTTTATCTTACTATTTTGGTTAAAAAAACCATAGTGTTAGAATTACCATAAATGGTAAACGGCCCAACTAGAAAGAGACTTGAGTACTCACTCCAAGATGATTTTCTTTTGAGAATCATTTTTGGGTGTTTGCCCAAGGGGAACAAATCTCTGCTGGTCGGGGATCCTCCGCGTTCACTCAATTCTCGAGTAAAGTTGGGATAGGTAGAGTTAAATATAATACAGGAAATTATTTATTTCCTTTAAAAGTGTGGTACGACATGATTTGATTGTATGTGAAGTTAATAAAATTTAAACAAAATTGAATTTATATTATTTTATATTGTGTTATATTATTTTATTGTTCACTTCATATACAATCAAATTCATTTTTTTATCTTGTTATTTTGGTTTAAAAACCACAGTGTTAGCACTACCATAAATGGTAAATGGTCCAACTAGAAAGAGTCTCGAGTGCTCACTCGAAAATGATTTTCTTGAAATCATTTTCGGGTGTTCGCCCAAGGGGAACAAATCTCTGCTAGTCGGGGATCCTCCGCGTTCGCTCATCAATTCTCGAGTACAGTTTGGATAGGCAAGAGTAATAATAATATTTAATGTACTACGAGTTGATTGTGTACGAAGTTTTATTACTTAGTTATCACATTATTTTTTTTTTAATTTTTCAAAAGTTGTATGTGAATTTATACGAAGTTTTTATAACAAAACTTAAACTTTTTGAATTTTGAATTATTTGTATTTAATATTTTATTATAATAAATTATGCTACGCGATTCGTTTATTTAATATTCAAATACTGCAAAAGGAAAAACGGTATCATTTAATACAAATTACAGATCTCATTAAAAATTGTTCTCATAAATCGCGCGGCTTATGTCTAAAAATTTTAAACATTTCTTATTGTATTTTAAATTTGCCGCTGCAAAAAATAAACTACACAACGCATGTCCTCCGGAAGCTTCCGTAGTTATTGGTCTCGTTGTGTCCTGTGAAATTTGAATGAACATGGCTTCCACTAGTGGGGTAAGTGAAATTGGGTTGCTCGACAGGTAATTTGAGTCCTACGATTGAAAATCAAAGAACACTATCAATTGGAATTGCTAGTATTTCGAATTAAAGTTAAAAGTTGATTCATTTCGTAAACCTCGTATTAACAGCAACATGTCTACTGAATTGGGTTTGTTTATTTACGTGAATTATATTTGTCAGAATATCGAAGATCATCGTCGAAAATGGGATCGAGACGAGTACGAACGATTAGCCAACGAGAGAATACAAGCGGAGTTCGATGCGATAGAAAAAGGCAAATCGGCATTACCACCTATCAAGAGAGAATTCCTCAAACAGAGAGAATACAAGGTAAATCTCGGACAAAATCATCGTATCAAGCCTCATTACTATATTTTATGATCCACACAGGTTGATTTAGAATCGAAGTTAGGAAAATCATTAGTTATAACAAAAACTACACCGCAGTCTCAGAGCGGAGGGTAAAAATTAATAATTAATAATTTTCCTTACCAAAAATACGAAATTAATTTATCATTTCTAGATATTATTGTAATGTGTGCGATTGTGTGGTCAAAGATTCAATAAATTTCTTAGATCACATCAATGGAAAAAAACGTGAGTTTTTAAAATTTTTTTAAAGTTTTAAAAGTTTTTGTTGCAAATTTAATGAATTTGTTTTAAAGATCAACGAAATCTTGGTATGTCTATGCGAATTGAGCGCTCATCATTGGACCAAGTTAAAAAACGTTTCGAAGTAATTAAAAAGAAACAAGAAGAAAAGTCAGCTGAATATAATTTTGATCAAAGGATGCAGGAATTAAGAGAAGAGGTGAAAAATTATTGAAAAATTATTATAAATCAATATTTACTGGTTTTTTTTAAAGGAGGAAAAAGTGAGAGAATATAGACGAGAAAAACGGAAGGAACGAAAACGAAAAGCAGCTGAAGCTTTGGAAGAATTTAAAGACGTTGATCCAGAAATGGCAGCCGTAATGGGATTCGACGGATTCGGATCGTCAAAACAGTGAAACTTTTTGGTATAAATTTGTGTATTTTATAAATCGAATTATCGCCGAGGCGGCATTGTGGGTTTTCTGCATTTTTAAATGAAAAATCCAAGTTGTTTTTTATTTTGCCGTAGACGCAAAAAATTTCTGTTTTGACCACATCTGAAATTTAATTTGTCCACATTTCGCTTTCATCTGGTAAAGTGTTATTGTATCCAAGTGTTTTACGTGATATTTTATACAATAGATAAATCCGAAGGGAAACTAACGATATTTTTTCAGTGTAGTTTCTGACAGTTTCGAAAACCTCGAATGAATAAATTCAAAATTTGGTTATTTTTGTCCTCCATTTTTTACAATGGTTGCACATGTCATTTCCATTACAACAATACAATCGCTTGTTCTATTCTTTGTTTTGTTTCGGTGTAGTTTGCACTACATTTAAAATGGATGTGGATGATATCGTTTATTTCGGAATTTTAATTTTGACAATTATAATCGGATCGTACATTAGAGATATCAAAAATGCTGAAAGGAAGCAGTTGGTTTCTACTTTTATTGGCATGTGCATTACACTTGTTGTTTCTGGGACACATTTTTATCACCCTTTTCTGGTTACACTCGTAAACTGCTTGATTTTTCTTGTGTTTGACAAAAGGTAAGTAAAAACCGTTGAAACTTTGATGAAAAATATTGAGTTTTTGTTTTATTTATTACAGGCATTGCCATATTTATAGTTTCGCGTTTTCTTTTGTTTATTTGGCGTTTTCTCGCTCGATGCATTTGATCGGGATAACTAAGGAACCGATTCCGCAGCAATTGCTTGCGATACAAATGATGCACGTTTTGAAGGTTTGTGTTGTAAAATTTTCGAAAATTGTAGTGAGCCGTGAAGTAATGTGGTGAATTTTGAATTAGATTGTAGGTTTGGCGTTTGAAGTTAAAGACAGCCACACCAAAACGATTGGTAAAGCTAAAATGAGTAATCTTGAACACAGCTGCTGCAAAGTTGATCCAAGTTTAATGGATATATTTCATTATTCTTTTTGCTACATCGGTTTGATTACCGGTGAAATTTCAAAATTCAAATTCAATTTTAATGATTTTAATGATTTCTAATTCCATCAGGTCCTTACTTCACTTATAAAACTTACTCGGATTGGCTCCACAAACCTTTTTCTAAATTGGCTTATAAATTTTGTAAAATCAAAAACGAGAAATTGAAAATTGTAGTCGTGTTTGTCGTCTTGCAGTTGCTACTGGGTCATTTCTACCCGCTCGATGCAAGTTCTCATCAATTAATCACCTTTCTTCACAGTTTTGACAGTTTTATTTACACAGTACGCTAGATATAATTCCGAGATCCACACGTTCTCGTTCGTATACCGTTGGTGGTACATGAATCCAGTGTTTTTAAACTTCCGATTGCGTCTCTACATCGCCTTTTTAATGGCCGAATGTAGTTGCATGTCATCGGGATTCGGAATTTACCCAGAATCAGCAAAACCAAGAGCTGGAAAAGGCCCGACTGACTACCAATGCCTAATTGAGAAGTAAAATTAGAAAAATTTGAATCAAAACAAAAATTCATAATTTTATCGCAGTGAATTTAAAAATCCGCAAGAATTATCATCGGAAAAGTACTCGTACGAGACTATAAATAATAGCCACATTTTCAGAGTGGAATTTGGTACAACAATTCGTGAAACCGTCAAATACTGGAACATGTCGGTTCAATATTGGTTTGCTTTATACGTTCACAAAAGGGTCAATCACCTGAGGTAAAAAAAAAAAAAAAAAATCAAAAAAATTTTTATTTAATTTTTACATTTCAGATCAATTTTAACTTTATTAGCCAGTGCATTTTGGCACGGAGTTTATCCAGGTTATTATTTATGTTTTCTAACCGTACCTTTTGCAATGAACGTCGAAGCATGGATGATTCAAGCTTTACCTGCAGCTTACACCGTAAAAGGGAATTTGATAAATAGATGGATCTGCTGTCTCTTTAAAACGCAAATGATGGCGTATTTGGGAATGGGTTTCTTTTTGCTGAAAATCGAAGATGTTTATGCCTTTTGGAAATCGCTGTATTTTTCTGGTCATATTATTCTTTTGACTGTATATTTCTTAGCGAGATTTATATGCATGCAAAAAGAGAGTGCTAAAAATTTGTTGTGCGAGGATGCTAAAATTGAGGAAAAGTTAAATTAATTTGTATTTATAGAAAATCAATAAAAGAATGCGTTTGTTTTATTTTTCTGGTCTAATTCCGACACTAGATGGAAGTAGAAACGAACCGTAAAAGTGATTGATGTTCAAACAGGATCGGGTATAAAGATTAGAGGAGATGTTGGGTTTTATCTCAACTTAAACGTCGAATTGTTTTCAGTTTTATTGTATTTATTCTCAGTTTCAAGTGCGACTTAAATTTTGCTGCTTCAAGATTGGAAATGGATTGGGACGACATAATATACATAAGTTTACTCGCTTTAATCATCATAACTGGGCCCTACCTAAAGAAAATTCAAGATAAATCTACAAAACAGATAATTTCGACGTTATTTGGATTAGCAATTATAGTCACAGTAGCAGGAATTCAGTCAA
Organism: Stenotaenia linearis; assembly: GCA_034700445.1. Lineage (NCBI taxonomy): Eukaryota > Metazoa > Arthropoda > Chilopoda > Geophilomorpha > Geophilidae > Stenotaenia > Stenotaenia linearis. The sequence goes on from JAQIXT010000285.1 coordinate 5,125, forward strand.
TTCATCCCATACTAGTCACATTAGTGAACAGCGCTATAGTGCTATGTTTCAAAAAGTATTCAATAATGATTGTAACAAATAAGATCAATAATATAATATAATTTACTCTGTTACAGGAATTGTCACATCATCAGTTTTGCTTTTTGTTTTTCATATTTGGCACTTTTTCGTTTGGTGAATGTGATGGGAATTATTAAAGAAGAGTATCATCATTTAAATGCCATTCAGATGCTGCACACTTTGAAGGTGATGTGAAAATTGTGCATTTAATTTGTCTGATTTTTTTTCTAATTGTTTTTTTTTATGTAGATGGTCGGACTTGCTTTTGAAATTCATGATACGCATGTTAAAAAGGAAAAAGAAGGTCATACGATTGAATACAAATGCACCGAAGTTACGGCCTCGTTCATGGACATTGTACATTACGCATTTTGTCATATTGGTTTACTAACTGGTAAACAAGAAATTTAATCTTTCGTATTTATTAGTCGATTATGATATTTTATTTTTGTTCGAGTCCTGCAACTCAATCCGAGATTGCACTTTGAGATTGCAGAGTATAATAATACTCATTTTACCCTTTTATCTTAAAAAAATTATATTTCACATTTTTTTCTTTCTTTTTTATTTCCCAGGTCCCTATTTCTCATTTCGTACGTATTCAGATTGGTTAAACAAACCGTTTTCAAGATGTGCCAATACGAGCACGATGATGTTCAAACGAATAAGCATTGTACCGCTTTACATTGTCGGATTATTAGTCGGATGTCATTTTTTCCCATTAGAAGTAAAATTATATTATTATTTTATAAACTTATTTTAATTTTTACCGTCTTTTCAGTATGCACGATCGGGAATTTATTCACGTTCAGCTATTTATCGATGGTTTTACCAAATCCCACTTTTTTTTAACTTTCGCATGCGGCTATTTATCGCTTTCGTGTTGTCGGAATGTTGTTGTATATCCAACGGTTTAGGCATCTACCCTTCAGCAACTAAGCCAAACGTAGGTCAAGGACCGACGGATTACAAAGCTTTAATGGAATTGTAAGAAAAATTCAAGATTTAAAATTTTTAATATTCAAATTTTTTAACGTAAAAAATTAATTTTTAGAAATACCAAAGATGAAGAATCACTAAAGAAGGAAGAATACTCACACGAAACGGTTCACAATGTCGACGAATACGGAGCTGAAGTTAAAACTTCTGTGAGAGAAGCGATGAGAACGTGGAACAAATCGGTTCAGTATTGGTTAGCGATGTTTGTTTACAAGAGAGTCAGGGTTTTCAGGTTTGTACATTAAGATTAAACAAAAATTCAAAAATTTATTTCGATTTATTTCAGAGTTCCACTCACTATGCTAACCAGTGCGTTTTGGCACGGCATTTACAGCGGCTACTATTTAGGTTTGTTAACTGTGCCATTTGTTTTCATAGCCGAAGGCTCGATGGAATCGGCAGTTAAAAGACATTTAAATCCAACTGGCCAGTTCGTGTACGATATTTGTAACTGGATTTTTAAAACAAACATGTACGCGTACATGGGAATGGGATTTTTCCTCGTTCATTCTGGCAACACGATCGAATACTGGAACTCCATGTATTTCTTTGGTCACTTTTTGATAGTATTTTTCTATGTTTTGGGTCGTGTTATTTCGTTTCTTAGAAGATCATTGAATACACATAATAGTGACGAGAAAAAGAAAATGTAAGACAATTAAAATGACTTTTTTTTATTTTATCATTATCATTTTTGTACATTTAATTTAAATAACTTAGAATGAATTTTTACTAATTTGTCGTACGATCTTTTCGAGCAAATTGTTTTGTTCTACCGACAGTAACGGCCTGTTAAGACAAATAGTTTAATAGTATGAAATTAAAGATAAAAACTGTCTTACCATAAATCAATCTGTAAAGCCTTTAATACCTCTAAATCATGCGATTGACAAGCCATCTGGAAATACAAACGATTATAATTTAAATCGACTGATTTTACGTCACATTTTACCACGACTGATTGAAACAACAAGAAACAATCTTCACTGAGGTAATTAACTGCCGTTTCGGATTCCGTCGACTCCCAAGCGTATTTTTCTAGCAACTGCGCATGTTCGGTACGCAATTTCTGAGGATTCGGCTGGAGCAACAAGAGTAAAAGTACCCGCATGATCTCGCACTTGGCGAGTATGTCTTGAAATGCACCGCCGGGTTTTCCTAATGGACCCACGCCTTTTTCCTCGACGATCATCATCATTTCTGTGTATAAATTAAGCGCGCTGTCGTAATCGCCAATTTCCACCTTACAAGTTGCAACTAAATCCAACGCGTTCAAATAATCCAGTGGATTCTGTTAGAATTTAAGAAAATTTTATAATTTTCAATGATAATCGGTCTGAAAACATACCTGGCTTTGTAAATCAGCTGCTCTTTGGTAATGAGGAATGGCTTCGAGTGATTTTCCGATTTTTTTCAACGAATCTCCCAATTCCAAACACAACGACGCTGCTAATCCGTAATGTTTTTGCTCTATGTGGATCCTATTTTTAAAAATAACAATTAATATTTTTCATTGAAATCACGATTAATTTCATCACCGAATAGCGTGGCTGTAACAATTAATCGCTGCGTTTAGGTGATCTTCCAAACTCGGACAGTTGAGTTCAATATTTTGCTTCTCAGCGTCCAAAAACAGGCGAGCTCCATGAATCAAAGCTTGAGTTTCACCCGCTGAATTTCCCAACGTTTGCTCGCATCTGATAGAAATAAAATTCAAAACAAGTTTACACATTTCTCGATTTCATACCTCGCTAACGCCAAACAACAAAACCCTGCGTAATGCGGACATTCTTGTCTCTGCAGATCTTTGGCTAATTTACTGAACTGTTCGCACGCCTCTGCAACATTCGGTTTTCTTAGCAGACGTCTGAAAATTTTTTTTTAAAAACATCATATTTATTCAGTTGTAAGGAAAAATAGGTGAGCTCACTTTTTAAGTTTATTCGATATATTCCTGTACTGGGTTAATATTTCTATCGCGGGTTCCGCCATTTCGTCTGTTTTCCTGAGGATTTTATCGGATGTCGGTGTCCATTTTGACTAATTTTTCTTCCGCCAGAGGGCTAATTGTTGTTGCTGTCAAAATATCATTCGATGAATGCTTGAGTACTGCCGAAATACTGCATTTAAACTCCAGTTTGCACTTTTGTAAATGAATGGCATCGATCGATTCAGGTGTGGATACCGAAAACGAGAGCAGTGACAGTAATTTCACGACCGAGAATTCAAAGATGAGCGACGATAGCAAGGAAGCAAAGAAGCTACGTTCGTGGATCGGTATTGAATTCCACCCTGAAGTTCCTTCGCCTCAAACAACACAAGAGACGATTTCATTGGTAGTTTTATAAAAATCAATTTCATCATCAATTTATCGCTTATTTTGTTGTTACATCGTTTCAGCCTTTCAACCTCAACCCTTCGTTGTCGAGTAGTTACGAATACAACATCCCGTCTATGAAAGGTTGTTTCTTAGCGACTTCACCACAAGCAATTTGCAAAGAATACGAAGAAGGCGAAGATAAAAGAGCGTCGTATTATTACGGCGAATATCTCGGTCAAGAACATCAAAATAAACTTAAAAATGGCTTGAAAAAAGTATATCGAAAGACCACGTGTGTAGAATTTAAATATACGGATAAGGTTTATCAAAAGGGCAGAAGTTTTGTTCCTCTTCATTATATGAGGAATCACGGCATTAGTCATCTTTTAGGTAAATTAAGCATAATAAATTGAATAAATTTCTTATGTATTTTAATCTTTTTAATTTTTTTAATTTTTAAAGCGGAAAAAAGGCTCCGGTTGGCCGCGAGTTTGAATCACGTAGAAGCTGGTAAGTATAATATTAGGAATGAATGTAACGAGAAAATGGAAAATTTTATTTTTTTTTTTAGTAAAAAGGCTTCTTTGCGCTGGCGTTAATCCCCGATCGTCTGATGATAAATCACGTACTGCTTTGCACATAGCTGCTTGTAAAGGTTACGCAGACGTTGGTATGATAATTAAACATTTACGATTTGTGATGTAAATTAATTGACGTGACTTTTTGTTGAAATTACAGTCGAATTGCTGCTTCAGAGTGGTGCCGATCCGAATCAAAAAGACGCAGTTGGGAATACCGCTTTACACGTTGCAGCTTACACGAACCATTTTAAAGTTATTCTTCAATTATTAAGAGCAACTGGTAGTTTTTCAATGCTAGTAATCTTAAATTTGTTGATTTAATTTAATTTTTGTTTATTTAAAGCTGCTAATTTGCACAAAGTGGACGAATCGGGCTGCAAACTCCTTCGAATCGCTCAGTCGAGAATGCACGGCTTTTTGAACGAATCAAACCCCATAATGCGGGAAAATAATTTTTCGCGGACAGAAATCGAAGAATCGCTGCAGATCCTCGACGTTATTTTCAAATATTGCCACGAAAAGGCAGAGGCAGATTTAATTAAAGGGTTTTCGAACAGATTAAATATCAAACAGTCGAAAAATCAGGTAATTTTATTTATTTCTCGTTTTAAATGAAATTTATTATAAAATTTTTTTATTTCAGGGGGAAAATACTATTCAAGATGTTCTGTCCAGTTTATCTGAATTAACGTTACAGAAGAAAGTTTGATTTATAAATATATATTTTTATTTGTTACGATAAAGAAAACTGTTGTTGACTTTTGGTCACCATTTTAATTTTAAAAAACTATTTACCCGAGAACCGTTGTTGATATCTAGAGAAATAACGTGATGAACTTAGATTTTAACGAGTAATTCGTTACATAAAGTTGTATAGATGTTGTTTTGCCATTTTGTGGTGTTTTTTTCTTTTTTTTTTCTAAAAAATGAAAAACAAACCGACTATTGAAGGCTTGTAAATTTATTTCTGAAAATTAAAAGTATAGTTTTCGTTTTGTTTACATTTTTGGTATTTATGGTCGTATCAATTTCGCCATCTCGTTTACAGGTAAATTAGCATGGAAGACGCGTATCACGATCGATCAGTTCCGTCAGTCATGTCCGTAAACACGATTAAAGTTAAAAATAAATTTAAATTATACATTTTAAATGAATTTTATAAAACAAAATCTCAAAATTCGTGAATTTTATATTCAAATTAAAGAAAATAACAATGTCGTACAACAACCGAGCAGCTAGAAACTATTAAATCACCTGGAGAATGTAACCAATCGCACACCGTCTTGCCCATAAGATATGATACCTAGTTTTGGTTGGTTTGCACAGGTGGGCATTCTCGAGCCACTCAATCACGCGACTCGCAGCCCCTTTTCAGTACGACACGATAATCAAACAGAGGATATTTACGTCCAAAATGAAGAGGGGGAAGTTTGCATTCTTTAATGCAGGTGAGATAAGATAATTCACTTATTTACACGTTTGCAAAACAATCCAAGATTTCGTCGATCGGCGTCGGCCAAGCCCAAGTTTCTTTCATTCACAAGTCGCTCGGCCAAATCTTTCACCGAGCGACGTTAAAAAAGTTATTTTATTCAATTATAACAGGTGTTATAAACAACGCGATCGGTTGAGAACAAAAAAGGAACTTTTTCACTGTTTACTCTCAAGTTTGTTTGTTGATGACGTCTCAGCCACCTTGGCATTAAGTTTTAAGCCTAATGACATAAGTGGAGTGGACATTCCACAAGTTGAAGCCTTTAGGGTGCGAGTTTTGAGAGTTGGTTTTAAAATGAGGGAAAAAGTTGTTAATTAAATCGATAACTAGTTTTTTTTTTTAATTTTGAAAATCTGGAATTTTTACTTTTTTTAAAAATTTTTTTAAAAATTTAAAAATTTGTTTTGATTTTGCCCGGGATTAGTGATAGATTAAACCGGCACTTGAACCTCAAGTTCAATGTCGCTGTTTGGGGTACCGAAAAAAAGTGATTTAAACGTTTACCGAACCCTTCAAGTCATTAGTTAAGCCAAGAGAGGGAAAAAATAGATTAGTTATAATTAATTCGGTGCAAAAAATGATTGGACAGTTAAAGCTGGAGGTGAAACTAGAGCTTCATTTTTTACCCTCAAAGTCCATAAAAATAAATAAAAGAAAGTGATTCTTTGTATTTCCTGTCTCAGTCCTTATTTTCGTTCTCTTTTAACAGTCAATGAACCCCATGGGAAAAGAAAAGTGTGTGCTTACTCACACTGTCAAATCATATTGAATACTCATAAGAAATCAACACACGACTCACCGTAAATTAATATCAAAAAGCGAAACCGAAACTTTCAACAAAAAAATTTAAAAAAATCAAAAAATCAGATAATTACAGACAAACTCCGCATCAAAGCGTTTAATTTTTTTCCTTTTTCTTATTATAAATTCCTGATCCATCAATTGGAACCGATATAAACGAGAAAGTTGGCTTCCCCGCGCGCCACGCTCTTAGGCCTAATTTACCGTAGGCTTAATTATATTATTGTCTCGCGTTATCGATGACGTTAATAAATTTCAGAGCCGATTGTGTTGTGGCACACTGAAAACAAGAACTTTAATTAAAACCAGCGTGGTTTCTCAAGTCGGGATTTAACGTAACAACGTGTGTAAACTGGAACATCAGATTTACGTTGCAAACTGACAAGTTACGTGACTTAGTACGTGTTTGTTCTTCTTCCTATAATGTGAGAAGTAGGAGGAGTATTTTGACTGCTCACTTCCTACACTCGATATTCTCTAAACAAAAATTTAAAAAAAAAATTAAGAAATGAGTGAATGAAACAAATGGGCCTAATTAAGGTGAGATAAGGCATAGTCTTTATTCAGTATAAAAATTCACCTCGTGGTTGCAGGTCGTAGTTTATTAAATATAATTACAATTTTTTTATTTTTTATTTTTTTCGTGCAGGTAAAAACAAGGATGTGGCAAGGTAGATAAAGGAATAAGTTAAAAGCTCCAAGGCCACTAAAACCGACTGAACTTTGTGCCACAATATAATCGTTTAAAATATAAGATGGAAGAATTCCAAAAGGTGAGTTAAGATTTAAAAAATCAGCAAAATTTTTGTATAAAAATAGTAATTTCTGCAAAAAAATGAAAATTTTGGTAATTCGGTAGCAAATTTACTGTAAATTTGCAGATTTTTATTTTGTTTTGAAATTTTTTACAAAAACTGTAATTATTTTTGCTTGGATTACGTCATATATATAAAAGAAAGAATTTAAAATAGCCCTGACCAAAATACCCTTCGAATTACATCATCAGTGTCAAGTTTAAACTTTGGTCTTTAAGTTCTTTTTGTTATTTGAATTCTCAGTTTGAATTTATGCAAATTCTTTCTTCTCCCAGCATAGTTTGTGTTAGTTTTTAGGTTGGGGCTTGGCTAACATCCTATTGTAACCCTTTGACATTTTTTTTTATTTACTGTAATTCCTTTTAGAGAAGTAAGGAATTTATCTAATATGAATTTTTTAATAATAATTTCAATAATTTTGATAATAAAAGGGAAACTGAATCCTAACTATTTTAATATAAACATTTTAATATAGAAATATTTATATGTAATAAAAATTCTTGATTATGGTGGACAAACATCCTTTTTAGTGAACCTTAAAAATGGTCTTGAAGATGGGAGTGTTGATTGAGGAAGTTTTACTTTTATGTCCCATAAACTTTGGAGAAAAAAAATCAAAAATTGTAATTTAGTTTTATTTATTTCTATTCATATTTTCTAAAGGATTGGAGACTTCCTTATACCCTAAATACCATAGCCCATAAAAATACAGTTTCCATTTAAAGCCTACAACTGTTTATCACCAAACGGTGACAAGACCAATGAACAATAATGGATGTTTATCAGTCGAGTCAATGAGCTGAAACTTGGTTATGCTTGCTTAGCCAACAAATCAAATGAGTTTTATATAAAATACCTTTTTCCGCTTAAAAAAACACTAAAAAATAGAAATTTTCCACATTTTTAACATTTTCCCACAGAAAGTTGAAAAAAAGAGAAAAATTTCAAGTTGAACACAATCTTGACATTGTAGATGCAGAGTGAGATATAATTGTATAATAAAAGAAAAAATTACGCAGTCACAGCAGTGTAACGACAAAAAAGATAAATTAATTTACCGTAAAGATTTTTTACGATATTAATTCTACAAAACAAATTTCTCTTTATCGTTCCAATTTTAGTATATGTATTTCCGAAGCATTTTACTTAAAATTAACTTTACGCAGTGTAACTTTGGGTGACGCTTTTAATTCATGCATCCAATTTAACATTCTTGACAGTCTTAACCTGATTCCGACTCGAGTGTTTGAGTGAGATTTGCAATTTGCAGTAGCCAGGGGCAACTCGCGTCAATCTCATCTACCTAAAGTGTTTTTAACCCTTTAAATATTATAACCACCCGTCGTTTGCAACTGCAAGGACGTTGAGTTCTCCTTGACGCGCCTCTCGCTTCTTCAAACCCGGAAATTCAAGGCATTTAGCTCACTCTCTCATGGATTATTCGTCAAGGGTCGGCAAGAAAAGAAGAAATGTTGTGTTTAGGCTAAGTTTTGTAAACTGTAGCAACAATTTTGTGTTATTTTGCCACAAATAATGAAGCTCCCTAAAATTAAAGAGAGGACGAGCAACGGGTTGAGACGCTTCGGACTTAACTGCGGATTACGTCTTTGCCCATATTCGAACGTGAAAAGATTTGGGTCTAGCAAAAATGTGCAATTGGTAAGATGTCTATTTTTGGGTTTTGGTGGATCCAATGTGAATGATGAATGAGCACTTGTATTTTCCTCCTGAAATTATCATGTGGGAAGTGTTCCACCCTCATTTCCTCTAAAACACTTGTTCAATTATTGTTATCCGAGTAATTTTTACTATAATTTGAGAAGATTATTACTCTAGTTTTTGTTGTGCCCTGGAGGGTGATTTGGAGATGTTTTTCATGCAGTTAGTGATTTAAATTGTTTTATTTAGATCTAGAATATTCATTTTTTCAAGTCCCCTGACCTAGCAACCTACCATTGTTTATAGAATGGGTGTGCGAGTTTAATAGGTGGAGTAGATTTAATGTATATATAGAAATGTAGTATGTTTGTGTGTATTGAAAAGGCAAAATTGTATTGTGTCTTCAATACATACTTTTTCAGTTCATGGCAAGGTTAAATCTACATACAAAGCAGTGAATGATAAGAGTGTACAGCAGTTTAATGGTGAAAAGATGATAGGTCACAGAGGAATTTTACCTTGGGTTTTTTCCCCTTTGGAAATAAGGGGTTATTATATGTTTTTTTTAATGTTTTGGTTTTTGGCTTTCTGATATTAAATTGTGAAATTGTTTTGACTGTTTTGACAATTGTGCCTGAGAGTTTTACCTGTATTCTCCCTGTCTGTGGTATACCAGTTTCACTGATTCCGGTTCACTGGAACCAAGTAAAGCAAGCAAAATGGTGTTAATTATATCCAAAATTGCTGAGATTGCATGAATGAGCAATATAGATCAAAAATTGTAGATTTATGGTCACAGCTCAGCCCAAGAATTTACATAAAAGTGCAAATGACTATGAAATTGCTAAAATTATCAAATAAAAAAATTAATATCATTAGTGTGAATTATCTAACATGATCCCAGCACTTGAAAGATACAAAGTTAACTTAGATTTGGTCATTGATTATTTAATTACTTTTAGATTTGGCTAATTGGGATTTCCTGTTTTACCCAAAACTTTGAATCTCATTAATTTACAGCAAAAGGAAATTTCATGTTTAAAAGAAAGGGTTATTTCCATTTTTTTTTACCAATCTGAAAGTTACCATATGACTTGCAGATAGTAAACTTTGAGGTCACGTGTTGAATTTCTTAGGTAGCGACCTAGTCGTATTGGAATGTGGAAATTCCAGCATAATGAAATGAGGAAGTGTAAATTCAGAAAGGTTAATAATAAGAAAAGCCACGAGATTTGAATCAGTTTTGCTTTAATTTCTTATTGTGTTGAAGAATGCGATTTTTCAGCAATTACAGGAATAAGTTTGCCTTAACCTGTGACCTCCATGCAAAGTTATTACCCACAAGTAGGTTTCTGTGAAATTTATGTACAGTAGGCGTAGATTGACAAATGAGAGTTTGTCAATGCTATACCTCCGGTTGAGTTTTACGGCTGGGAGTAGAGCTGAAGACTGACAAGTTCCTTGAAACACATAGACGAAGAGAGAGTAACCTGAGGCTTTGCCAAAAAAATTTCCTTCTCTTAGGGCAAGGCATGCCCGAGTTCAATGCTCAGCAAATTGCTGACTAAAGAAAGGATGTGGTTAAATGGTTAGAAATGTACTCAAGGTTAATTCTATGTTTTTAATGATGAAGATTGTGAGTGTATTTGATTGACAGGTTTTTATAGTTAAGTGGTGATAAAAAAATCATTTTTCAATCTTTTTAGGGAGACTTGATTTGGTTTGATCCTGGTTTCGGATATGCACTGCCTGGAGAAGTTGTTGAGTACCACAGAGCTGGACAGGTGATAACTGTCCAGGCAATAATCGGAGGAAAAGTAATTAGTATGAGATTGTTTGGATTGTAGATTAAAGTTTTTTTTTTGGTTTTTTAGTCACAAGTTTTCACTATGAACAACGTTGCGAGTGTTAAGCGCAGACAGGAACTCGGATCGTCTGGAGAAGATGACATGATTCATTTGAAGTAAAACTTTTTCATGCATGAAATATGTTTAATGATAATACGCAACACAAAACTTTTAACGTGTAACTTATAAAATTCCATGTTAACTGCACGTTAAACGTGTAATTAAGATTGGCTCGCAGAAAAGAGTTACTTTACCGTTAAAGATAGAATTTCCTATTATCGGTTAACAAATGGGCAATTGTGCTTTAAACAATATTCAGTTGATGTAATGATACGAGTGCAGTTCGGAAAAAAGTTGTCCTAACTCGTGTTGAATGACTCCCGTGCTTACAATTCAACTACAAGCCATTGACCTTAATAATAGAATGTTTATATTCAAGGCCAGTTTGAGTGAAAAAACTTTCTTTGTAGCCTTGTTTACGGAGACAGAAAACCGGACACGTGTCCTTGTGATTGCATTTATGAGCGATCTATTAATAATTATAAGTTTTGGGGCTTAATTAAGATACAATTTTTTTCTAGTGATTTGAATGAAGCATCTCTCTTGTGGAATTTGAGGATAAGATATGATAAGCAGTTGATTTATGTAAGTGTTTGATTTATTGGAATGTTTAATTTGGTGGTTAATTGACCCGAAATTGGATTAGACGTACACTGGAAGTATTTTGGTAGCCGTAAATCCGTATAAAATGTTCGATATTTATGGATTGGATATGGTGAAGAAGTACGAAGGACAGATTTTAGGAATTTTACCACCGTGAGTGATTTATAAATAAATTAATTGATATTCTGATTAAATATTACTTTTTGTTAGACATTTATTCGCGATCGGGAGTTCGGCGTACGCAAGAATGAGCAAAGACAGGGAAAGTCAAGTTGTAGTTATTAGGTACAAGGTTTTGTAATTATTATTCACATAATTGGTCTTTTGTTTATTAAATGTCCTGTGTATTTGAATGGAATTTTAGTGGAGAGAGCGGTGCTGGGAAAACTGAAAGTACCAAACTGATAATGCAATATTTAGCGGCCGTAAACAAGTCATCTAGCAATCTTATTACCGAACAGATTCTAGAAGCCAGTCCGCTTTTAGAAGCTTTTGGAAACGCCAAAACTGTTAGAAATGATAATTCTAGTCGATTTGGCAAATATTTAGAAGTGCATTTTAAAAAGTGAGATAATAAAAGTGAGAATTGTGGGATTTAGTGGTAATTTTTTACTGATTTGTTGCAGTGGTGTCATAACTGGAGCTAACACTACTGAATATTTGTTAGAGAAATCTAGAATCGTAACACAAGCTCCAGAAGAGAGAAATTATCACGTTTTTTATGAGATTTTGGCGGGTCTGAATGAAGAAGAAAAAGAAAAATATGGATTGACATCTGCTGATAAATATTTCTACCTCAATCAAGTAAAAATCTTTAACTGATTTTTGTAGAATCAAAATTTAATGATTTGAATTTAGGGAGGAAGTTGTGAGATTCCGTGTAAAGACGACGGAGATGATTTTCAAGCCCTTTTATCAGCTGTACAGGTTTTAGGCTTTTCTCTCGATGAACAAGAAACTATTTTTAGAATTTTATCGGCCGTTCTGCATTTGGGAAATATTTATTTCCATAGAAAACCAGTAAGAATTGATTTTTGTAAATTTTTACGCTTAATTTTATGAATAATGCAAATTATTTAATTTTTTAGTTAAAACACGGGCAAGAAGGGGTTGAAATTGGTAGTGATGCCGAGATTAAATGGGCCTCGCATTTATTGCAACTCAGTCCTGACGGAATTGTGCAGGCGTTGACGACTAAAACGACGGTTGGTTGGATTTTGATGTGATGTCGTGAGTTTATTTATTAAGAATGTTTTTTTTTTAAGGAGGCGCGCAATGAAAAACTCATGACTCCTTTGAACCTCGACCAAGCGCTCGATGCCAGAGATGCTATTTCCAAAGCACTTTATTCGCGTTTATTTTCTTGGTTGGTTCAACGAATTAATAGCATTGTTTGTAAAGGATCCAAGAAAACATCTATAGCTATACTCGATATTTTTGGATTCGAGGTAAACAAATTTAAATAAAATTGTTTCGAGTAAACAATTTTTTTTCTTTTTTTTATAGGATTTTCAGGAAAATAGTTTTGAGCAATTATGTATCAATTACGCAAATGAAACGCTCCAATTCTACTTCAATAAGCACATTTTCAAACTCGAGCAACAAGAGTACGCCAAAGAGAAAATAGAATGGCAGACGATTACATTTCAAGACAACCAACCGGTCATTAATCTTGTCTCAAAAAAACCGGTTGGAATTTTACACTTGTTGGACGATGAAAGCAATTTTCCAAAAGTATATTTTGGGTTTGTCATTTTGGACGAAATTCTGACTTCATTAATTCTCTTTTGGCAGGCAACAGATATGTCGTTTTTGGAAAAGTGCCATTACAACCATGCATTGAATGAACTGTACAGTCGGCCAAGAATGTCTTCCATGGAATTCGGAATCACTCATTACGCGGGACAAGTGTGGTACTCTGTCGAAGGATTTTTGGATAAAAATCGCGATACTTTACGATCTGACGTAGTCGAGTTGCTGATTAGCAGCAAACTTCCGGTATTACTCACAAAAAGTCTTAATCAAAGGCAAATTTTGATTTTATTTGATTATCTTAAGATGATATCAAAGATGTTCATGGAGATGAGAAACACCAGCGAAGCGACGAAAACTGTAAACAGAACCAACGGTCGTTTTGTCACGATGAAACCGCGCACGCCGACTGTCGCTGCTCGATTTAACGATTCCTTGCTCGCTTTGGTCGAAAACATGACGAGGTGATTTGGATCGTCGCTTAATTAAATCAAAAAATTAATTTTTTTTGTCACAGGTGCAATCCGTGGTTCGTCAGATGCATCAAACCGAACAACGAAAAAGCGCCGATGAACTTTGACATGGCGATAGTCTTGGAGCAATTACGATACACCGGAATGTTGGAAACGATTAAAATCCGAAAAATGGGTTATCCAGTTCGAATGAAATTCCAGCAGTTCTGCGAAAGGTGCGAGAATGGGCAGTCGAGTGTAATGACATAAATTGAGTGACGCTCGTTCGAGCAGATCGGTCCACTTAGGTGTGACCATATTTTTAAAAAATAAAAACAATTACTAAATAAGGAAAATGTGTCATAGTCATGACACTTGTTTTGACAAGAAACACCGGGCGAATTTGATCTTTATTTTTTAATTTTTTTTTAGATATCGGTGTTTAGTTCGAGATAGAATTCCAAAAGGAGTTCCAACGAGGGAAATTTGTAAGGTTATTTTGGACCGTGATCCTCAGCGACGAGATCATTATCAATTAGGAACAACTAAAGTAATTTTAAAAGAGATTTTGTTGTTATTTTATTTGATGAAAATTTTATTTAGGTGTTTTTACGCGAAACGATGGAACAAATGTTGGAGCAAGAACGGTACAATCTGCTGAACGCAGCTGCAGTTATTCTGCAAAAATGTATTCGAGGTCGCGTGGCTAGAAAAAAGTTTTTGTCTTTGAGAAAAAATACGACGAAAGTGCAAGCTCGAATTAGAGGATTTTTAGTCAGACAAAAATATCAGAAAATTAGAAGAGGCATTATTCGGGCGCAGGCTACTTACAGAATGGCCAGACAAAAGGAGAGGTTTAGGGAATTGAAGGAAGAAATGAAAAGACAAGAAGTGGCTGAGGCAAGAGCGAGAGAAGTTGCGAAAATGAAGGCGCAAAAGAGCGAAATGGTAAAATTTTAAATTTGAATTTTAAAAAAAAATGTAAATTTTTTTCTTTTAAAAGGAAAAGTCGGCTCGAGCTGCTGCAACTGGAATAAATCATTTAGAAATTCCAGCTGAACTTGCTTTTATATTTAGCAAATTAGAAGGTTAATGATTTTTTTTTTGGTTGCAATGATTTATTTTAAATGGTTTATCTTTTTAGATTGGCAAGTTTCGTTCAGCGATCGCAATATAATCAAAGTGGTTGGGCAGGTCCCATTTGTAGAAGATCGTCATCGGCTTCCTGCAGATATCGATTACTTTCCATTTTCAAAATTTGTCAATATTTATTTCAAGGTTTTATCTTAGTTTTGTTTCATATAAAAAGAAAAATTAATTCGATGTTTTTTCCAGAGTCACAATCTTGGCGCAAGAAAGGAACCGATCAAAGTGCCATTTTTAGCCAAATTGAAAGACAGCGATTACCACGAATCGTTGGCGATCTTCAAACTCATTTTGCGTTTCATGAGCGATCACAATTTGGGCGGCAAAAGAGAAACGGCGGTGGGAAATTACATCGTTCAGAAGGTACACCCACTTACCCCCTCACAAACTTCAAATTAAATCAAACGTTTCTAGGGACTGACGAACGAGAGTTTGCGCGACGAAATCCTCTGCCAATTAGCCAACCAAACGTGGAAAAACGAGAGCGAAGTAAGCACAGAGCGAGGCTGGCTGTTGATGGCAAATTGCATGTGTTGTTTCCCGCCTAGTAAAACACTTAACAAATATCTGATTAAGTGCGTTTTGTGTTTCGAGCACGTTGCATGATTGATTGACTTGTAACTTGAATGTTTAGATACGTGTCTGATCAGGCGTATAATGGCTACAAAGCCACTTGCCAGAATAAATTGCTGCAAGGCGAAAAAGTTGATTCGTATTTAGTACGCGTGTATCCACCTTGCAGTCTTGAATGGAAAACTAATCGAAAGCATTGTAATATGGCGTTAGAAGTTGTGTTTGTTGATGGTAATGCATTTAATTATATTGTTAATGTAAGAAAATTAATGATTTGGGTTTGTAGATGAAATGATGTACGGTCCAGTGGAATCGTGGACTGTTGCCGAGGAATTTTGTTCTGTTGTTTTGAAGGAGAGGTAAAAATTTAGTGAAATTTGTATTTTTTTTTTTAAATTTATTTTTGTTGTTTGTAGGGGGATTGACGAATGTTGGGGTTGGACCGTCAGTTTATCTCATGCCAACGGCAGCACTGAATTGAACGGTTATGATTACGTTTTGGATGTTGTTAGCGAAAGGGAGATCCCGCCTGCGTTTCCTGTTTGTAACTCTCCGTTTCTGAATTCCCGGGACCCGAATTCAGATAAACACAAACCAACGTCGCCAATGTAAATAGAAAACAGTTTTCTCATTGCAGTTGTTAAATGTGATAATTCTTTCAGTGGCGTTTCTTCTGATTTTACAAGATCTCTTGAAGTCGATGTTAATTTCCAACCTCCAATTGAACAACCGAGGAAGTTTGGACAGATGTACAGAAGCAGATGTAAACAAAAGATTATTTAATCTGTTTTCATTTGATTTAATCATATTTTTATTTATTTAGCTCACGAAATGATATTAGAAGACTCGAGATCAGCGTCGCAGTCAGGACCTAAAGAAAAAGCCTCAAACCCTTTAAGTCCATCCAGTGCCTTGAACGGACGTTACTTCGAGGGCCACGCTCGCGCTCCGAGTTTGGAGCATTTGGGACTTTCTCAAAGCCGGTTGAACGAACGGTACCGTTCGGTCGAGAATTTAACGGAACAACAAGTCGTCAATCAGAACTTTTTCATCCAAACTGATCTTCAAAGACGCGAGCAGCAAACGAATAAGAATAACAAGAACTGGAACGAACCGAGCTGGGGTTTGGCTCCGTCGGCATTAAACGATCGTTACTTTCAACCGGAAGACGACAAAGAAGTGTCGAAAAAAGTGACGGAAAACTTCGACATGAACGGCGTGCATTTGAACGGCCACAACAAAGAGGGAGAGCGCGGTCCGTCTCCTTCGCGCAACACGAACGGCAGCGTTGATTTCCCCGAGTTCGAATTCCTCGACTCGAACGACGATCAAGAAAAATACAACCGGAATCCAAACAACCGGTTCATAAAATCGTCCAAAAAGGCGCAGTCGTCCAGTTCCTACTCGCACTCCACCAAAGGCTACTTGGAAGTGCGAGAAGGACCGAAAAGTTCGGCTTTATCCGACACCTCGGAAGCCCCTTCGTTGGCATCTCACGTTCGCCAAGTACGGGTTCCATCTCACACCTCAGACTTGGACCAATACCTCGACGACCTCTTCAACCCGGTTTTGGACGGAAACTTGGACGAACTGAGCGACGCACGCTCTTTAGCAGCGTCCATCAAAGGCGGGGGCGAATCGAAAGGCTTCAACGGCAACTTTGACTCTTTCATCGAAGATCTCTACAACCCGATCACGGTCGACGACAACATCGACAACTTGGGTGACGTCAGAGAACTCTCGCTGCGCCTCAAAGGCGGCGGCGAAGGCGCCGGAGGGATGGACTCGCAGGGCGCGACGGCGACCGCTACACCGTTTAATATGATGTTGGGCGGACTTCAGTCGCCGATGCCCGGATTGTTGTCTCCGCAACCCGTTCTGGCTCCCGGGTTGGCGGGCCCTTCGCCGTTGGTCGGTGGTTTGCAAATGATGTCTCCAGTTAATACGACACTGCCATTATATACATTAGGAGGTATTGTTGTTTTGCTGTTGCGTTTTTGTTGTTAAATGATTTGAAAGTGTGGAATTAGTAAAAGTTCGATAGTCTGTTATTTCTAATGCAGGCCTGAGTGAAAAGCCTTCAGGTTCTACTACTCCATTAATGTTTGCTTATGTGCCATTGTACAATGCATCAGGTAGGCAGTTGAATTAATGGGCACACTTGGTGATTTGTTTGTATGAGTGGCATGAATTGTTTTGGAATTCAGGCTTGCACTTATTAATACAATCAGTTAGGGAAATTGTTACGGTTAAAAGCATGATTGGGAATTTTGCACTTTTAAAAATGTGAATTCAGTTTTTTAAGAGAATTTTTATTGCATAGGCTTTAATTTGCCCATGTGGAATCCTGCGAGCGGGATAATGGATGCCAACCAACTGGCATTGCAACAACAGTTGCTTCAACAACATCAGCAGCAAGCGTTACAAATCAATGCAGTGAGTTTAAAAAAAGAATTTTTTAAATAATTTTTGATTAATTTGATTTGTTGTTAAATTTCAGCAAATGCAACAACGAGCGTTTTTAGCATCAGCGGTTCAGCAGAATTTGCAAATGCAGCAACAGTTGATGCAGCAAAACCAAGCTCTTCAGCAGTTATTGCAGCAATCAGAAACTCTTGTAAGAGAGATTTACTGGTTTTGAATATATAATTATAATTAAATTGAATTTTGTTTAGCAGGAAAGCTCTCCCAACCAGATGAAAACAACTGCTGCATCTCACAGCAAACATTGGGGCGAAAGTAGTCAGATGCACATGATGTCACCACCACCTCCACTCCCCCCAAAATCAGCGAACGAAAGTCTCCATTCACCACCTTCTAGATTCGGACAAGTGACCTCACCACCCTTCAATAAATCACCCATGGTGAAAAGCCCTCAGTCGACCAAAGCTGCTTATGGGGAAGTTTTATCCGAGCTAAGAAGCAGGAAAACGTCTCCAGAGTCAAATCTCATGAAATTTGTTCCAACCGGTAACATACCCCCACCTCCACCGCTCCCGCCGGAACCTCCGGAACCAAACAGACCCTTCGTTAATGTCTACGGAAGAGCAAAGACCGTCCGTATCGGAAAATGGCGTTGGCCGCCACCGACAGACGGAAACGATTCTGGCAGTTACTTCGAATTTAAGATGCGCCAACATCAGCGACGAAGCGACGACGGCGGACGACTTTCTTCGTCGTCAGATGACATCGGGGATTTTTCGAAAGATAAAAAATTGTCGTCGCCGGATGAGTTTTCGAGTTCCGACGGTCAAAGATCTCACGATTTTTTCGAAAATGGAGATCAGAGACAAGCGGCTGGGAGCATCGGGAAGTTGAAAATCAGTTCGGAGATGAAAGCGAAGTTGGAGGCTGTGACGTTGAATCACAGCGTTAGGTCTACTAGTAACAGCAACGATGCACGGAGAGTTTACGCTGCTGTGAATAAGTTGAAGGCTCAAGCGAGAGATGATGGAGGAAGACACACGGCAGTTAGAAAATTAGAAGAGAATAGGAAGTTGGCTTTGCAGCAACAACTTGGGGGAATGTACGGGGCGAATGATTTTGATGACGGCAGATCGACCGAGGTAGAGTTTGTGCTCCTAAAATATATTTTTTGTGTATTAAATTTTATTTTTATTTTAAGATGGGTAAAGAAAGTCGCAGTTCAGTGTTTCGAAGTCGATCGCCGCAGCCGCCGCCGCCACCAGTTGCTCCGCCGACCTTTAATTTACCTCCAGCACCGCCTCCATTGGCCGGGAATAGTAGCAGCTATTACGATGGAGGTGATGTATCGATTCCAGAACCGAAATCGCCTCCAGCTCCGATTTCTCCATCGGCGCGTGTGTATAATCAACACAAAATGGAGAGTAGAAACGACGCTTTTTCTAGAAGCGACAGAATTGCTCAAATCGAAAGTTACAGACGAAGTAATTTTACAAATTTTATTTTATTAATTGTTTTAATTCAATGTCAATGTTTTAGTTGAACCGTCCGAGAGGTCGAAGAACTTTGTACAGAGTGAAGTTGATTCCTTTCACGTGCAAACATCGAAAACAAAACTTTATCCAACGAACAAAGCGTTGTACAATACGTACACAAGAATGCCTTGGACTCTTCGCATTCGAAAAGAGGTTAATTTTCGATTTGTTTACGTAAAATTATATTTTCATTTTTAAATTATGATTAAATAGGTATTTACACCCAATGAAGAGTTAACGAATCCTTTGGCATTTCATCTTGTGTTTTGTCAAGTCGTTCAAGACGCATTTTCTAATTCTTGCATTCGATTTAATCGAGACGAGAGAAAGAAGTTGCGACAACTGCTTGATGGTTATGGGATCACACCAAACAATTTACATTCAACTCACCACAAAACTGCCATTAAAAAGAACATAGTCGATCTGGCCCGAGACTCAGCTACTTATTTTTGCAGATTGTTCCCCGTTTCGGTAAATTAAAAACAAAAACAAAAAAATGTTTAAAAATTTTGATTCGATTTTGTATTTTGTCGAAGGGTGGTCGAGCGATTCCGCAAGTCGAAATGTTAGGAGTCTCTCACTCAGGTGTGCGTTTGGTTCGCCGACAGAGAGACTTGCCAATGGATTGGTTGGAAGTATTGGACGAATTCACATTCGAAGACATTGCTGAAGTGAGCAATCCAAGAGGCAGTACTTTGCAACTGTTGCTACGAACGGGTCAACGAATCGTACTTTACACACACAGCGTAACAATTTCACATAAAAACACACATAAAAAATCAATATTTCATAACAAAATATGAAATTTTCTTATCAGGCTTTGCAAATCAGAAATTTAATCGACCAATTTGCTCTTGAAGCCGACTCGGGCGCCCACGAGTACGTCCAAGCAGTCGCCGATTACATCACTCGCGAATCCACATTACTAAGTTTCAGAAAAGGAGACATCATTCGCATTGTGAACAAAAACCAATACTTAGACAAAGGTAAATTAAATATTTAGGCTGCAGGAAACAATTACCAACCCCAGACGTACTTAATTACTTAATAACAACTGAGTCACGCAAACGTTGGTTAGAAAGCAGTGACCAGTATATTCCCTTGTCCTACTGGTGACAATTACCAAGCTTGGGTAATTTGGCACAATTAAAGTTCTTAAAGTGAATTTTACTCTGTCATGGCTGAGTCATTTAACAATGTGTATTATTTCCAGGTTGGCTCTATGGTATTTTGGATGATCGAGCCGGCATATTCCCGTGTGAATACGTAGTTCCACTCGGGAGAAACGAATCGGTTACTTCAATCAGGAAAGACGTAAGAATTTATTTTATAATAAAAGTAGATTTTTAAAAAATTTAAAAAACTCAAAGAAATTTTATTTAATTAAGTGCTTTTTAGTATAATGAGAACTGGGTTAATGGAAATGTAATTATAGGTTTAATGAAGTTGAATCAGGATATTTATTTTTTATTTTTAAATTTTTTTAAAATTTTTTTAAATTCTCTTTGAAGGTGAAAATTAAAAAAATCGTTTCAACCGAGCGTCAAACAACGACAACAACAACAGTGCATTCCGAGGCTGG
Organism: Stenotaenia linearis; assembly: GCA_034700445.1. Taxonomy (NCBI): domain Eukaryota; kingdom Metazoa; phylum Arthropoda; class Chilopoda; order Geophilomorpha; family Geophilidae; genus Stenotaenia; species Stenotaenia linearis. The sequence continues at coordinate 25,829 of JAQIXT010000285.1, forward strand.
TAATGACACTCAACCGGTACAAAAAGAAAACGTGGAATTGAGGGAAAATAGAGAAAGTAATTGGACCGACAGAAGAATGGTCGTAAGTTTGAATTTAATTTTGTTGTTTACGGAAATTAAATTTTATTAATTCACAGCACGATGATTTTCCTGACGATAAAAGTGATACGAGTTTCGTGGCACCGCAAAACGACGGCAAACATTCTCTGCTCCAATTCGCGCTTCTCAATTTCAGACAGTCCTTGGACAAGTAAATAATAATTTTCTTTTTAATTATCATTTTTGAAATGCTAATACGAGAAGTCAAAAGATTTTTAAGCACGACGTAAAAATGATTTAGTGGTTTATCGCCAAGCATGAAATGAGTGGGTGGGGGCAGTAACGTGATCTGTACAGCGTGTGAGGTTTTGAAGTTTTAGTTTGTAAGTCAGTGAGTTGGATAACAGTGAAAAGTGGTAGATGGCGGTCGTTTGGCCGCAATATCAAATTGTGTATTGTCTCGTCCAGTTTGAAGATATTTTGTACGATTCTCGCAGGTATGAAATGCTGAGAACGGCTGATGGATCTATTAGAGGGTCGCTCAAGATGATCGAGAGCTTGAAGAGTAAGAAGAAAGGGAAAAAAGGAAAAGGTATGGCAGAATTTTTTTAATTTTTTTAATTTTAGTTTTTTTAATTTTGAAAAAAAATTTTTTTTACAAAAATTTAAAAAAAAAAAAAATTTTGTAATTATTAAAAAGTTTATTTTGCCCTTCATTATTTATCTTGAAAGCACTTTTAATTACATATTTTCATGCTTATCAGAATGGAATGAGGTTTATTCCCGAGTCACTTGATTAACAAAGCGTAATCAAATACATTTAATACATGTTCTTTGCACGGTAATGATTTCTTGTCAGTTCAAGATCCAAACTCCTGTGGAACATGAATTAGAGCACGTTATTTAGGTTACTAATAAATTAAACATTAAATACATTTTTTTACAACCCACCAATAACAAACTGTCATTTTTAAATCGACGTTCCAAAATTCAGTGAGTGACATACAGAAACCGTGAAATATAGAAAGGGATTTACATAATCAATAGTTAATCTGATAAGCAAGGCTTAGTCGAACTTGTCACGTTTACCCCGAAGCACTGCAGGCAAGTTCAAGGGACAGGTAAAATCAGGTTACAGGATTGAATAAACATGCAAACTGACCTTAAAGATTAGATTTTGTGCCTGGTAATGTGTGGAGATGATTGAGCACGAGTATTGTTATATTGTTTTTCCTGGAAGCAAATTGAGGATTACTGAAAATGTTTATTGTGACGTTGATGAAGTTGCAGAACAAAGTTGTGAGGGGTTGGTGGTTATTGATTTTTATGTGTTGTAATGGCATTATTTTGTTTTACAGATAGTGATTGGACCTGGAAAGAGCAAGTGGAGATGGTTAAATATACTAAAGTGAGTTTTTAATGTAAAATTTGAATAATTTGAAGATTTTTGATGAATTTTTTTTTACAGTCACCAATTCAAGCTTCTCTACTCAAGTTAGACAGTTCTGAACAGAATAAATTGGCTTTAGAGTGTTTTATATGTAAGTATTTTATAAAATCTAATTAATAAAATTTTAATTTGTTCTATTAACAGCAATTATGCAATATATGGGAGATTATCCTATGAGTAAAAACAAGACTGATGTTGAATGTGTTTATGGAATACTTATGGTGAGCTGAGATAATTTTTAACAATATTTTTCTTTCTTTATTTAATTATTAATGAATTTAGAATTGTCACCACCATCCTCATCTTCGTGACGAGGTTTACTGTCAAATTATGAAACAAACAACGAACAACAAAAGTCCGAAACCAGACAGTTGTCAGAAAGGATGGCGACTTTTCTCAATAATCGCTGCGTATTTCGATTGCTCCGATCTCTTAAAACCTTATCTTTTTAAATATCTGGAGACAGCGGCGTACGATAAACGAAGAGCGTATCACGGAACAGCTATGGTTTGTCTGCAAAATCTTAGAAAAACGTTCAAATATGGTGGAAGAAAGAATGTGCCTAGCATAGAAGAGATCACAGCAATAACAGTAAAAATATTTTGATTTTCCAAAAAGAAAAAAAAAAATTAATTTTTTTCTGGAAAATAGGCGGGTCGTAATTCCAAAAGACAAATCTACAGACTGCCCGGTGGTACTGAAAGGGTTATTAATACTAAATCTACGAGTGTAAGTTTGTTTAATTCAATAATGGATAGAAAATGGAAATAAAATGTTTTTTTCAGGTCGTTGCTGATATAATCGAAGAAATTTGCTCGCATTTGAACATCAGAAGTCAGCAGGAAATGGAAGAATTTTCTTTATATTGTATAGTGGAGGGAGACACATTTACCATGCCTTTAGCGCGTGAAGAGTACATTCTGGACGTGACAACCGAATTACACAAGAATCAACAAGTGTTTTATCTCATATTTTGTCGAAGTGTGTGGTACTGTCCACTCCGATTGGACAGTGAATTGTACATTGAAGTTGTGTTCAATCAAATTGCGCCTGACTACTTAGAAGGAATGTTACTTGTAACACCGGGCGAAACAATTCCTACCGATATAGTGGTATGAAAATTAGATACGAATTTCAACTTTATTTAATTTTTAATTTTTTTTTTTTAGTATGACATATCTAAAGTGGCTGCATTATTACATCGAGCAGCTAAGATGGTAACAGTGCCAAATATTAAGGAAATTAAATATCTTCTTCCGAAGCCAGCCTTAAATGTACGAGACATTAAACCACCTCAGTGGGTAAATATGGTGCAGAGCAGTTGGCGGGATGTTGAGATGTATGAACCGTCTGAAGCTAAGGCCATATTATTAGGTAATAACATAGAATTTTGAAATTTATGATTCAATTTGTTCTTATTTTTGGATTTGTAATTTAGAAATTCTTCAGAAGTGGCCATTGTTCGGGTCAGGATTTTTTGCTGTTAAGGTATGAATTGCTTCTGTTTTGGTTAGTTTTCTGTAAATTTTTTTTTTTTTTTTTTTTTTAGAAACTTGTTGATAACAGAGAAAAAAGTGATTTTGTAATGGCCCTTAATAGAAACGGTGTTCATTTCTTAGACGTGAACACACACGTAAGATTTCTCGTATTTACTCTCAGAAATTTTGCTAAATTTTAAATCAAATATAGGAAACGATTTATCATTATCCCTTTTCCGAAGTGATTTCGACGAGAAAAGTGAAAGCGGAAGATGGTACGCTGTTCTTGGACATGAAAGTTGGGAATTTAATGGTGCAGAAAATAACCAGAATTCAAACCGAACAGGTAAGAAATTAAATTCCCATTTTTATAAAATTACTTAACATTAATTATGTCAGGCCCATCAAATATCAAGACTTATAAAACAATACATAATGATCGAGCAACGAAATCGTGGCATTACACAAGGCGAATCGAGTAGAGAAAGTCGGTAATGTAAAGTTTCATCGCACTTTCGCATTACTTATTCAGTATTTTTATAACTTTGCTCACTGATCATATAAAAACATCATAAAATTAAATTATGTAGTTAATTTCAAAGCGGGATCTGCTCAAAAACTGATGTAATAGTTGTATATCATTTTTAAAATTCTTATTCTGATTGTAAACCAGAGAATTTTTAATAAGGTCACAATATTAATATTTTTCAATTATTTATTATGTGATGTAATTTTTTGGTACTTGGTTAGTTTAATTATCATAAATATTTTTTACATTCTTAAAATTTAACATCATAACAAAATTGTTTACAGACTTGAGAAGTTTAATGACTCATCACAACAGGGTGGTTTATAATTGTATAGATATATTCATTGTTATGTTTTGAATAAGGCATTGTATAATATTACGAAACGAAAAATATGGTGTAAGTTTTAACTTTATTAAATAACTGATGAAAAGAACAATCTCTATTTTCCGCTAACGACTACCACAGCCACTGAATGTAATGGTAATGTTTGGTTTTAATCTTTCATAAAAAGTGGTTTAACTTGCTCGTCCCACTTTGATTCCCACCGGTCTTTTTGGAATTCCATTAAACTATATCTAAAATGATCTAAATCGGGACATTTTGGAAATGCTTTAAACAGACCGAGAAGTTGCTGATGTAATTCTTCTTTGTCGTTAAATATGTAGCCATTTACACCGTGGTCGACCAGTTCGCCGATGCTAAAAATATTTTTTTTATAAATAAAAGTTTTTTAATTAATTGTAAGTAGAATTACCAGTTAAAATTTAACGCCAAAACTGGTAAACCACATCCAAACATATCGACTACTTTCATAGGTAAGTCCAGTCCGCTCGACGATGTGTGCAATGACACTCCTAGATCGGCAGAAGCCAATAACGTTGGATAATCTTCAGCAGAAAGCCAGGGCAAACATACTTTGACGTGTTGAAATTTCAGGACACTCACTGCTTTTGCGTAATGCTCTTTCAATGGACCTTTTCCTAGAGAAAAATAAAAGTGTAAGTAGTTTGCTGTATGTTTTTTAAAAATATTTCGTTACCAGTTACAACACAAATTATATTTGGTAATTTCAGTTGGTGTTCTTTGATGGAATTGTCGTACACTAAGTAATTTTTTTCTAAATAAAATATTTTTCTTACTAATTTTAAAAAAAATTTACTTTCAAGAGCTGAAAACAACAATGAAATGTCTTCATCTTCAGTCCAACTGGTACTGCTGATCAGGAGCACGGGTCGATTCGGTTTGAGCGATACCGCCCCATCTGCACTCTCTTCCGTAAATGCGGATGAATTTTCCGGTCTAATTTTATTTTTAAAATTTAAGAATTTATTTTACCAAATTCGCCAAAATCCAACTTACTCTCCAGCAAAACATCGGTATTCGCGAGAAAGTTTGAGTAACAATTCGTGCTTAGATTGAAGATCGATTGGTTTAAAATGCAACGGCGCTCTATCTGGAAAATGTATCGCCCTACAAAAATATTTATTAATTAATTTCTTTATTAATAATCGAAATTATTTAATACCTTATGTTGTAATGAACTTGCAAATCCCTTTGTAACGCCTTTGATACACACAAATGAGAATCTCCTTTCTTCCCGAAATACATTTCGCACCATTTGTAAAATCTAACGAGTAAGTGATCGCTGCCTAAACCTAAACTGAGAATACTGTGACCGTAGTTATGCCAATCAACTACAACTTGGCACGAACGAATTGTGCTAAACATACACAAAACTGCCAGAACTGGGACGGCGGGCGGATTCTACGCAAAATCGAAGTTCAAAGTAAACAAACGACATTTGATCCTCTTTTTTCGTTACAGTACCTGAACTAATATTAAATTTGGTTTCCGAATTACAGCGAGTGCAACCAAAAGTGCGCATGCTTGCCACATCACTTTAAGCCCGTACGCCATTACACGAGGAACATCTTTAAGAAAATTAAATTAGTGGTTTATTGGCATTTAAAAACGTGTTTGTTTACATTCGCTAAACGCTGGCACTTCTTCCATGTAATGAAAATTTATTCTGCTGTCGTCGATTAATTCTTGACGTGGCTGACTCTCGCCATAACCAATTATATCGACGACGAATCCATGATTTGATAGTGATTTTGCGTGGTTTTGCATCCGTGGACTACGACCCACATCGCCCACAACGACGATGCAAATTCGTTTATTTGACATTTCATGTGATCACAACGTGAGTGAGTTGTGAATTCTGTAAAGAATAAAATCGGTAATCGGTAATCAATTGAAATTTCACAATAATTAAATAAAATGTTTTGGTTGCTTACCTTTCTTTTAAATGAATTTAATTGCATTTAGCCCAGCCATTTACTCTAACGCACTCACACGTGTACATACATCGGGCATTTAAACTGACTTCTTTGGATCCAGGTGATTACGTCATTAACCCAGAGTTGATCATACGATGCTTGAAATGTCAGTCGTATCTCGAATTAATATTTAATATTAAGAAATATTTATTTTATTTAAGTGGGAAACAATTGTGAGTAATTTTTTATTTAATTTTATAATACAGAAATGTTTTAGGAAATTGAAACTCGATGAGGAAGCCCGGGGATATCCCAGATGACCTCGTTTCTGCGGGACTACCACGACCGCGAGGTTTGGAAGAAAATTTCGCGGGTTTTTGTCGTTGTCGCTAGGTAAGTTGCGTTATAAAAATTACTTTTATTATCTTTCAATTCGAGTTTATTACACTTCTGTGTTGCATTACTGAATGTTTTATTTCAGTTTTGTGTATTGTTAAAATGGATATGGAAGTGGACGAGAGATCAATATGTCGCAAACAAGGTTACGAATACGAAAACTGCAGTTCCCGGTTTCTACTTCGAAAACGACAATTCCTACAGCAATACGCACATATTTACTCAGTGAGATTAAATCACATGCGTCCCTTGGTCATTGCCAGAGCAAAACAGAAATGGGGTAAATAGCAAATCATGTGATTATGTCAAACATATGGAACGAGCGTTGAAACCGTTATTTTATTAAATATCGTACTTTAACACGTTTGTTTTGTTTATTACAAACAATATTACTAATCTCAGGTTTAGTTACTGTCAGGGAGGGATTTAATTTGCAAATTAATTACAAATTTAATTAATTAATAAATTCTATTTCGTTTAGGAAATGACATCCCCGTGAAAAGATTGTTCGAATTAACCAGTGATGATCAATGCATAATAACAGGAACTCTGTTTAAAATAATGCAATTAAAACCAAGCATTTTAAAGGAAATTAGTGAAGAGGTAAACATTAACTTAAAATTACATTACGGCCATTAAATATTTACTCAAATTAAATATTTACAAATTTAGCATAATCTTATTCCGCAACCACGACATACAAAATACGTTCACGATGAAGATCAACTCATTTTAGAAGATGAGTTACAAAGAATTCCGTTAATCGGTGTTTTTGATGTTCACAGTGTTGTCACAGGTAAACAATTAAAAATAAAAAAATATAAATTTACTTATTGTATGATTATTTACAGGAATTGTAGTTGCAGTTCTAGGAAAAGAGGACGACGATGGGAAATTTTTAGTCGATGATTTCTGTTTTGCGTCTTTGCCCATTCAAGAACCCTTGCCGGAATTAAACGATGACGTGTAGGAGCTTTATTTATTTAAAAACATCTGAATTTTATTTTAAAATTCAAAATTCGATTCCAGTTTCGTCGCTTTCGTGTCTGGTCTCAATTTGGGCACATCAGCCGATTGTTTGTTCCCTCTACAGCTGTTGGCCGATTTCGTTGGTGGCGATTTGGGAGATAATTCCGAACAGGAAGGCGCATCGAAAATAATTCGGTTAATAATAGCTGGGAATTCAATTAACCAGTCGTTACAGGATAAAGAACTGTCAACCAAAGTATGCATTTCATTAACATCTTGTTAATATTTTATAAATTAATTAATTTTTTTTACTTTTTTTGTGTTTTTTTATAATCTAGGCAAAATATTTAACGAAAAACGTCAAAGCCGGAAGTGTGAGCGCTGTAAAAACACTTGATGATTATCTCGTTCAATTATGTGTGAGTTTTATATCCATTTTATCAATTAATTATAAATTATAAAAGTTTTAAATTTTTAGTCTACGATTGAAGTTGATGTCATGCCGGGAGAACACGATCCGTCGAATTTCATGTTGCCGCAGCAGCCATTGCACGAATGTATGTTTCCGAAGGGAAAAAAATATAAAAGTTTGCAGACGGTGACTAATCCGTACGAAGCAACCATCGCTAACAGAAGGTTAATATGAATAATAATGAATATATTTACCAAATTTTACGCGATGAGACTGTTTGGACATTGTGGTTTATTTTGATCCGTAGCGGCCCGAAATGTGTGTAAATAGTTACGCTTGAGGTGCTTGAGTGAACAAATAGTGAAGTAGTGGCTTAGTTAGAGATCGATTTGGGGTTGAAACCCTTTGAGACCAATTTTTATTTAGTTTTTAGCATTAAAAATGATAAATATTTCAGATTTTTATGTCATTAATCAATGTTTAATCCCTTGAAACCAATTTTATTATTCTTTTAAGTTTTAAATTTTTTTTCAATTATCGAATTTTTTCTTACCCACAATCCTCCTCGTTTCAGCTCAATAACAAACGAAAACAAGCGATTTTCCGACCTTATCTCTAATCTAATTACAATAATTTAATTTAAAAACTCGAAAACTTGAAACCAAAAAATAACAATTTCCAAAACTTGCTCAGATTCCTCGGATCATCGGGCCAAGCGCTGGACAACATCAAATCCTACAGCAACTTAGAAGACTCCCTGGAAATCATGACGAAAAGCCTAGACTGGACACACCTAGCCCCAACCGCTCCGGATACTTTAGGTAAATCCCCAAAAGACAAAGTCTTCTTTCACACGTTTCGTAACGAACTGACCAATAAAACGACCGAATTCGCATAAACAGTTTGTTGGGCAAGTAATAAAAGTTAAAATTTTTATTTCTTATGACCCATGAAACTTTACGATGGATGGATTGTTGAAGAAAACGGATATTTAACGTGAATTTTCATAAGCGTTTTTATGAAACGCGGCTCCATAAAGTTTAAATGTAGTGAATAATTTAGGCCTAACGGTTTTAGAGGTTTTGCGCTGATAAAAGCAGCGATGAATTGTAAAATGGAATTTTATTATCTTTGTAATTAAGAGTCGGTTAAATTATGCAGTTAATTAAGTATTTCAAGATGTTTAATCTGGTTGATAACGAGAATTAAATCGATTTGATATTACCGATTACGATATTATCAAAATGCGTGATTGACACTTTTCCAGTAAACCGCGTAACCGCATGCAATTGCGTAATTGAAGTTTTAAGCTCATTTCACAGCAAATTGATTTCGAGGATTAAAAATTCCTGCGAACATGTGTGAAATGAATTCAAAACGATGTAAAAATTGATCGTTTTGAGGATTAATCGAAACTGAAGGTGAAAAAAGCAATTAAGTAAGAAAAATAACATTTTCTAATAAAATTTGACACTTTGACATTTATTCTGTCATTTGATTAATGTTTTTATTGTATTTTTCTCCTTCTAGGATGTTATCCTTACTATGATGTTGATCCTTTTATTATTAACTCGTGTCCGCATGTCTACTTCATAGGAAATCAAAAAAGTTACGCCACAACTGTCTATGAAGGTAATTTAGTGCATTAATTTTTACATTTATTCGGTATAAAAGCGTCGAAATTTTCAAGGTCTGATATGCACGTCAAAGTTGATCCGGTGCAAGTGTTTAAACAGCTGTCATTGGTTTTGTCCTTTTTTGGTGCTGAGTATGAAAAGGGAAACTCAATTTTATTTTGTTTTTTTTTTTAAAGATGAAATTTATTTTTAATATTGTTGTGTAATCGAATTTGAATTTTTGAATATTTTATTTCAATTAGGTCCAATATTCATTTTAAGAAAAAAAAAAGTTTTTTTTCTAAAAAAAATGTTTCAACACGTGAATTGATTTTGAAATATATAATTAGGGTTATATTGAAATTGGAATTAATTGAAATTTTGAAAAAATATTTTAATAGTTGGTTTTAATCTATTTTAGTGTTTTAATAGGAAAGAAAAGTTGATTTTATTAGTTATTTATGGATTCCAATTTTAAGATGGCAATTTTATCAGGAAAATTGTATTACATAGTAATCAGCCTTTGGGATTTCATTTTTCTCGGGTGTTAAGTTGCGACGCATGACTAATAACGTTTTAGATATGAGTAAAAAAAAAAAAAGGTGAATTGTATAATTTAATAGTAAATGAAATTAATTTAAACACAATGAGGAAAAGTATAAAATTGATAAAATCATAAATTTAGTATTTTAATAATACAGGTTGAACCTCGTTATAACGAACTCGAATTTAAATTTTTTATATTTTTTTTGAAATTTTTTTTGAATTTTGAAATTGAAGAGTCTGAGTAAATTGATATTGATTAAAAGTGATGAGTTTGTAGCAGCGTAATTGATTTTATCCCCTTGTCCGATGTCATACGGCGATCGATTTGATCGTGACATTTGTGAACTAAAATAAATGTTGCTGCAAAACATGCGTAAAGCCACAAGACGAGACATTTGTCTGCAGTCAGCTGTTTGGGAGTTGGCAGCAGCAGGTGCATTTATTTCTTGGGGTCTTTTATCAATGAGTGTTTTTTCCGCGTGTGGCGAGGAAATATTTGTGTTATTAAGAATTTTTTCTGCGATTAAAAAATTTAAAAAATTATTTAAAATTAAAAAATGAGGGATTAAGGGTAAGATTTATTCGATCGAATTAATCAAGGGATTTAAATGGAACGTTGTTTTAACTCTGATGAAATGCAAATAGAAAGGGGGGGGGGTAGGGGAGAAATTTAAAAAAAAAAACCGGAAATGAGAATTAATTTTAATTAATTATTTTTTGCGGTTTGTGATTGATTAATGATATTTTTGAGATTGAATTGTAAAATTGATTAAGGCTAAGCGTGAATTGACCAAAGCCTTTTAATTGTGTAAAAATTGGATCCCGTTTGTTGTGTAATTAACCTTTGATTGCGAGTGGTCTTTTAATTGGGAACTAGATAAATAGAAACCTTAGAGAAATAACAATCAACACTTATTGATATTAACTTTTTCTTCGATTAGACACTTCAATGAGCCACGTGACTTTAATAAACGGTCAGGTATTTACACTGCAATACATTTTCTCTGTTTTACGCCTCATATTACCATAGCGACTATCAGAGCGATATCCTAAAGCCTCGGGTGCCTAAAACAAAATTTTGTTTTCGTCTTTGGGGATAAAAATATCACGGGTCGTTTACTTGGGGGTGTGTTATTAGAATCTCGGTTGATTTTCCATGAAATGTTTATCTAAGCTCGGAGAATTGAATTTTACATTTGTAATTCATTGTTATTTGATGTTGTTTGTCTCTTGTTTGAATTTTTTACTTCGGGGGAATTTAAGGTAATGTCGTGTCATCCAAGTGTACAAAATTGAAAATTTTAAAGGTTGGTGGATTTTTTTTGCGGTGAGAAATTGGATTTTTGTTTATTAGTGTCATGGATGTTATTTGGAGTTTAAGTGAGGTATTGCTGTATTGTCTTTCGCTTCTGTTTGTTTGTTGTGTTCTTGAGTAGGAAAGTGATGTGATGTCTGGATGTAATAGACTACTTGTAGCGTTTTAAGGATGTGGGCCAGTACATTCTTGAATCGTATATTGTTTTAATAACATAAATATAGAAATTTACTAAATATTTTCACGTAAAAATGCTATAAAGTGAAAAATTCGGTTCGCTCGTTGTTTTCACTAAGCAGTACACAAATCATTTTTTCCTAGAAAATTCCACTCACATCTTGCACTAAATCGACAAACCTTTTTTTCACGTGAAAATCCACTTTACTTTTAATTCTTTCACTCGGGTGAAATAAAAATAACTTTTTCACTTCACTTTAAAGAAAAATCAAATTTACAAAATTTAATTAAATTATATAAAATTTTCTAAATCTGATTTTCTAGTATTTCACTCGAACAAACGTTAAAAACAGAATGCAGATAATCGGAGTTTAGGTAATCGAATTTGTAAAAAGGTCTAAGCACAATGTCTTTATTATTTTACATTTTCTGCTTACGACTTTGTGGTTTTGTGCGATTGCACTTTGGTCTGTGCATGTGCCCAGTGGAGTTTATCAAGAGAGCTAATTGGATACAACTCATCCAACTCTGGCGTAAACTCAATCAGGATAGTGAAAAGGGGAGAAAGGAATTGGTTGTGTTAAGCCCTTGTGGTATGAGCATTGCTGGCGTCCCAATTAAAGGGCCCAACTTGTCAAGGTGTTCGGCTGAAACATGAGACGCGTTAGATCTGATTTGAAAGGCAAATAACGAACGGTTCGCTTTGTGTTTAAGTTTTAGCGCTGACATTTTAACTTTATTCGATCTTTTAGAGAGAAATTCAAGGAAAGAGAATCCTTTTATCAGAATCACTTTAAAGTCGTATCGGGTTTGTTTTTCTCTCAATTTCTGGTAAATTCACCGACTGACATTTGAAATGTCGGTTTGTTTTGCCGGATTCCAATTTGTTTGATTGAGTTTAGTAATTTTGTTGTGAATTAGAAAGAAATAGCGCTTGCATTGCGTGTTTTCGGGAGCCATGGGGCAGCTTTGTGTGGCTTTACTGCACCACATCTAGCATTGCAAAGTAAAGAAATGTCTGAAAGGTACAATCGAAGTTGAATAGACCCAATTTAATGTATAAATTGGGATTATTCAGGGATATTGGGGGAAATAAGTTTGAGAAATTTAAGTTGATGTTGTGGGTGGTTGTTTACGGAACTTTGGGGAGAATTAATTTGTTTTGGTAATTGGGATTAACTGAGCGTTTTGATTGAACTTTAAGTTGAATTTAATTTAGCTCAGAAAACAGCAATCTGCGCAATCAGAAGCTGTCAAAAAGCGAAGACGATGATATGGAGCAAATGAAAAGTTCCTAGATACCTTGTCTTGAGCCAATGCAATTCCCATCTAACTGACCATCAGCAGCTGTTTAAGACAGCTATTTTCTGCTCTCCTGCTGTCAAAACACTCGACCTAATAGAAATCTTGTTTATTCCAAATGCCACTTTTCTTCTTTTTTGTTTTCACAAGGATTTTTGCCTTCAGCACCAAAAGAAAGGGTTAAGAAATCGCAATTACAGAACTAAAATTTGTAAATTCAAATTTATTTATCGAACAAAAATAATGGATTTTCCAAAAAATTTTCTTTTCTTTGTTTCCCCCATACTGTCCGTCTCCCTTGAAATTGCTTCACTTTATGTGCAAGGACAGCAAAAGAGCTCATTAAAATTTGATGGTTGAGCATTTGTTACCATTTGTCATTGGCCTTTTCTCCAGTTTTTATTATTCCTTCTAAGTAAATGAATTTCGAGGAAATGGAGGCGGATTTAGCTACAATACATTATTACAGACTCGATCATTTCTTAAATGAGAAATTCCGGCTTGGAATTCGGATTCTTGCTGTGTTTTCCTAATAACCCAAGAGAACGACGAAAAGGCGAATTAATTTGTTAATTAAAGAGTGAATTATGCAGGTAAAGCTATTTAAAGCAGCCACACAATAGAGATTTTATCGTACAAACAGCAAACAGCAATGATATCTCATTTTCCCTTCTCCGGCGATAAAAGTTAAGGCGGAGTTTTTGCTTATCTGCAATGCACGACTGTCAGATTTGTTTATCGTCTCGACCCGCACAATTCAATTTGCTCAACCTCCGCTTTCTTCTTTCTCATTTTACCGTGATTATATTTCGTTTAGTGCGCTTTTGGACGTCCATTTTTTCTTATTTTGGCAGGTGTAGAGACGAGATACTCATCTGATGCGTTTGTCAGTTGAGAATGAGTTGAACGCGTCTTATCTCGATTTTTCCTCTTCTCTCTATGACTGTCGATCTAATTGCTTGCTGGGTCTTGTTCTCTTCGGTTCCCCGGTGAATCTTTTCGATTAAACGATGAACAAATTTCTTTTTTTTCTTTTTTTTTTTCGGAAAAAAATTTCTTTGTGCGAAACTTTGAGTTTAATTCGTTTTTTACTCGTAAATTATTTTTTCGAACACCTGTGCTGTTACTGCACATGCGAGTTGTCAGTAGTTATTGTTGGATAAAGCGCGTGGCTGAGGAATTGAGGAAAAACGTTGTTATTTGCTATTTACCTGTTTATTTCCACGTGAAAAGTTGACAGCGTGTAGCTAAGGGTTTTAAGAAAGAATTTAACTGGGGGGATATTAAAGATGGAGTTGGTGCTTGGATACGCGCAATGACATTTGAATTTAACAATCTCGGATACTTTTAACCCGGAGAAACCATAACAAATGCGGCGCTTGAATAAACGGCCATTTTATCTAGTGATGCTGCGAGGATGAATTATTACACCGAGTGGGTCTAGACGGGAGTATCGAGATTTGCTTAAAGGGTGGGTGTTGTTTGAATAAAAATTTGCAAATTTGCATTTTGTGGGGGTGGGATTAATAAAATAGATGGTGGAGGGTTGTTTATTCAGATTGATATGAAAAATTAGCAACATTTATAATGTTTATTAATTTCAGTTTGAAAATTAGATTTAAATTGAAAAATTGAAAAATTCTAGGACTTGATTTATAAATCGAGTTTTCAAATTTAGATTGCAGAACCTGATCTTGAGTGGTCAAGTTGAGTGGCCATGTCTAGACAATATCTTGCAAAATGTGAAATTACGTATAAATTTGTATTTGTTTACGTTGACGATGTTATTGTATTTAGTCGAACATTCGAAGAACATGTCGAACATCTATATTTAGTTCTTTCAGCCCTTCGTCCTACGCGATGCTAAAAAAACATCATTGCTACATCATTGTATGATTTACGTAGATCACAGATTCGTTGAAATCATCGATTACGGACAGCCGTTTTCCTTTTCCTATAACAAACAGAAGGATTTGATGATAGTATTCACGCTCAACCAATCCTAGCACTTGAAATGTCTAACAGTCTGAAAATCGAGGTCAACCTCATTAAAAAGCTAAACATTTCAAGTAACCCTTTAATCCCAAATCCACATTAGAACAAAAAATGGGATTTTATAGAGAAAACTATTATAGGCTGGAGGGACTTAGGCTGTTTAGAAAAAATGACTGAATTTTCACTTAATGAAGTTAATTAGAGCCTCGTTTGAGTAAACACATAATGCGTCCAGATTTTGTTGCCAACTTTGAATGTTTATCTTTGGCAACAAAACGGTGGTGGATCCGCTTAAAGGCATGGGTGTAATTGCACACTCGAGTTTGGTAAATAAAATTTTTCTACGTAATACAGTAATACATGATGGAGTGCTGAGTTCTGGACTCCATCTAAATGTGATGGAAAAAATGACAATTTATTCGAGTGATTTATTTTGATTTGAAAAAAGGTAAACAAAAATGATAAAAAGTTGTAAAATATTTTATCAAAGGTCAGAGCAGTTTTCCACCGAAATTGGATGGGGATTTATTTTGTGATTACACCTCGCTCGTTGAATGGCTTTTCTTAATGGCTTTTCATCGCTGCCTACTCCTCCAACACACACATCCATTTTTTTACATTTTTTATTTTGTTTTTGTGCGCTGCGATTGGTTGAAGTTGCAAATGTTGTAATTTGGTTTCGAAGAGCAGAAGGAAATATTATACGAATCAAAAGTTGGTCGTGACGCCAGAACATGTGGAAATTGATGATTCGCATCAACAAGTCGAAATAAACAGATTGAAAATAAACCCATGTTGATAGTAATTAGGGATTTTTTTCCTTTTTTGATTAATTAATCGGTTGAGCGCGATGAGATTTGCATAAATATTTTCAAATGCTGATTTTTTTTTCTTCAAAAAAATCCAATTTTTTTTTTAGTTTGAATGATTTGAGCAATTTCCCCAGAGTTTGGTAAATGTGAAGAAAATAGATTATGGGATGAGTTGACATGCGGTGATTATTGTTTTTGGTTTTTAAAAGCGGTGGCTGAAAAATACGCAACTTGTCGCAAGATAAAATTATACAAAATCAAAATATTTTCACCAATCTAAAGTGTATAACAAAGTCACCACCAGTCACTGCAGAAAAAACAATCAGCTTTACAAATGTAGAGTCGATGTGAAAGTTAATTTTACATTACATTTAATGTAAAATAATGTAAAGTTAGCTTTCACATTATCAATTTTTTTAAATGTGAAGTTGATTTTTTTGCAGTGAGTGTTGTCCCAGCTACCTGTATTGCACTATTAGCTCCCTACTTTAATTCCGGCAACAGTGCACAAAGTAGAGTGCTATTTTTTGCTCAAATATAGAGCTATTTTTGCATGCAAAAAGAGAGCTATTTAAAATAGAGTTATTTTTAATTTATTGCTTGTTTTCTCTGAAAATACAGAAATATAAAAGATAAAAATAGAATTTTTACCCTTGAACATTCTCTTATATCTTATTTTCTATATTTTAGCCTGGGACTATACGATGAGCAATACTAAGTACAGTGATGATTTTTGAGATATTTTAGAAAATTTTACACAAAATAATTAGCGGAAAAATATCAATAGCGGCGTTTTTTTTGTCAATTGTAAGTAGTGGTGGTTCTGAATTTGGTTAGTGGTGACAACACTGGTCAAGACCTCTGAATGGACTTGGGGACAACCAACAAAACAAAAACCAAGAGCTAAGAATAGAAAGACAGCACGAGTAAAGAAAGGCTTACAAAGCGAAAGAAAAACTGTGACCCAAACCCAGAGCTCTCTTTTGCATCGCACTAAGTGAAGTACCCAGGGGGACCACGAGGAGGTAGCGAGTTGAAATTTTCCTGCTTTGGTTTTTAACAATTTCTTCTATGTTGACAATATTTTGTAACGAAAAACTAATACGCAAAACCAGTGCATGTAATTGTTGATTTAAAATCCAAATCCAATTTATTTATTTCACAATCGACAACAAAATATTGTTTTTCATAGATAGAAATCTAGAAAATCAGAATCAATATTTTCGTTCTCCGATAAAAACAAAACAAAAATCGGTGATCGAAGTTTGTTTTTAGCTTTTTATTTGATGGGGAAAGCAACTCGAATTACCACGATCGCCTAGCTACTTAAACTACGTTAGCCAGTGGAAAAAGGGCAAAGAAAGAAAAGGGTCATCTCCTTGGTGACTGCATTTCCACATCTTTTTCTCCGCAATTGCATTTGCTTGCAATGAGACTAGTATTACAAGCAAAAAGCTTTCTCCCTCTAAAATCTTGGCTAACAGCGATTAAAGACAATCATAAAGCGGGTTTTAAGTGTCTTGGCCTTTACTACCCTCTTTTTTTATATTTATTCTATTTTTTGTGTCTCTCTACGTGTTACACCTCCCAAGTTGTTGTCACGACACCTACTTGTTCATTATGCATGCTTTATCGACGTTCACATCACTGCCTGCAAGCTCAGAGCTAACTAAAGGATGGTGAATGATGGAAAAGGGAAATTATTCTTTGCGTTTGTTTATTTATAATTATGATAAGTATTGGAAATAGAAGTGGGAGAAGGGATGAAGGATTGTGGGAAATGGGGTTATTTTTTGAGATGTTAGAAAAGGGTTAATATATAATTATTTTATGAAGTTTGTGAAATTAATGAGTATACCCAATAAATCAGCTAATGTTATTTCAATGTTGATCAAATGTTAATTTATCAATGTACAAATGTTGAGTCAATGTTAAAAATGTCATTTAATAAAACATTAATTCAACATTTGATGTTAATTCAATGTTGAGTGAATGTTGAATCTACCGTTAATTCATAACGTTCAGTTCTACATGTTGTTTTATTGTTTATATGATAATATTTATTTAACATTTTTTAAATAACTTTAAATCAATATAATATAAATGTTGATTTAACATTAAATGTTTTTTTTAAATGACATTTTAATGTTTCACCATTTTTTTATATTGTGTAAATAATTTTGAATCAACTTTTGCGGTTCACTGAGACTTTAATGTTTATGTTGAGTTTGTGTTCCGAATACAGAATTAATTCTCAAGTATGTAAATATACATTTCCCTTAAATTATACAATATTTTTATATTTGGTGAATGAGAAGTTGTATTGCATCATTGAATAGAGTTGTGTACTTTTGTGTATAAAAAGTGCAGCAACTTTCTATATTTAAAGGAAAAATCCAAGATTTGGATTTTTTTTGAGTAAAACTAAAAATGTGTTTGGTTTAGTTCAAAAATAAAAGCCAATTATTGAGAAATAAATTATAAATGAATTGTTTTGATGCAGCTGTTACAGTATAAGTCTGGATGGTATTTGTAAAGCAAGTTATCCATATTTTGTGGTTCTGTACAAATTTTTATGAATCTTTTCTTAGCTCAGATCTATGGAGATCAAATTGGTCAACAAGATTTGATAAGTAGGATGTGGAGGAAAATAAACTTGGCATCCAATGAAAACAGTACTGACATTGCTAAAATATCCTGTAAATGTCGTGTTGACTATTTTTAAAGGTCAAAATTTTTCTTCTCATAGAAATGCCTGGTAACCTCACACAATGTTTCAAATTACAAATAACAGGCAATTGTTAGGTGTTGAAGTACACCTAATTCTGTTTTTATACTGTGGATATGTTCCAAAGAATACCGTGTAGAGAAAAAACCGTGTAAAACAGAATTCTGTTCACTACGAGGAATCCTCTAGATGTTTGTCATTTTAGGGGATTTCCCTTTTTGAACCGTTTAAAGCAAAAAAATTCTTGTAAAATCAGAATTGGCTTATTTTTCTGGATCGTGCTATATCAAAATCGTGTAAAAACAATTGGGTGTACTCCGTTTAGCGCGGATTTTCACTTAACATGGAGTTGCCTGCATTAAACGCGTTTGATGAGATTGCATTTTGATTTTGATTTCAATGGATTCTAAAATTGACAAGTAAAAGATAAACGGAATTAAACCTTTATAAGCTGATCAAATTGTCGTAAATCAGCTTAAAAATCCCAAAATCATTCTCATTATTCCTTTGATCTCAAAACAATTTATACACGAACTTCATATAAAATATACACAAACAGTAAAAGATTTGAATTCAAAATTTTCCTTAAGAAGTCGCAAAATGTTGTTTTGAATTAAATTAAAACGAAAAATCGAAATTAAATTTTAATACCCGCCATAAAATATTCTTTCCAAATCAAAACTCAGTGAAAACAGCATCAAAGGGTTAATCGTCCTCACAGACGTACGGAGAGATGATCTACGAAGAGAGTGCAGTTTCTTGTAGGTCCCGCAGCAATGGCAGGTATTATTTGACCAAAAATTAGTTCTCGTGGGACCCCATTCATCGTGCAAGTTAATGGAAATGTTCTTAATGGAAGGAAAAATAAAGAAAACGTCTCTCGACGTGCATGCGCAATGAATTGTGCGGATTTTTTCCTTTTTTTACTCGAGAAATGCAGAGAAGAGGAATTTATGGTCGGATTTTTTCTATTTTCATGGGAGAAGTTTTCTTTTGATGAAGTTAACGAGAAAAAGTAGATTGGATTGTGGGAGGATTACGTCAGGCAAATGTTGTTGGGTACGTGGAATTTTGAAGCGTTCTCTCGACTCGGCTTTGACCTTTTCCGTGGACAGAATCGGGCTGGGGCAAGTTTGTGTTGCTATGAATAGTAAGTCGCTTTTGGCAAGCGACTCGCACTGCTTGTTCAGCCATGATTTCCCCCGGCGACCCCCGCGGTAACGAGACTTGAGGATGGGAAAGGGAATTGCACTGCTTGGACAGGTGTGTGTGTTCACTTTGTAATCCACTACGACATGTCTTAATTGAATTGAGATGAAGCGAAATCAACGGTTTGTATTTTTAATAAAGGATGACAAGTCAGATTATGCGGCGATTCGCGATGATTTCTCTTCTTTTATCGATGGAATCAAATTTCTTAAACTTTGTCCACTTTTTAAAGGATTTGAATATTTTATTTGTTTTGTCTGTGACATTTGAAAAGTACTTATTTATTTACTTATTTATTTATTTATTTATTTGATTAAATATTGGTATTTACTGCAAGAGTCCAAATTTCTCTTCCGGTATGAAAAAAGTTATGCATAATATATAATTCTAGATTATATATAGTAGAGAGTTACCGGCAAATAATAGAGTTTGCGGAGAACAAAACTTATGTTTTATAACTTATAAATTCCATGTTAAATATAAGTTAGATTTATAATT